>VNJO01006513.1:4378-28065 GCA_008042535.1 Drosophila tani | reverse complement strand
CCCGCCACAATGATGTGGGCAACGGAAGTGGGGTTTTCAGACACAACAACCGGGTTTCCTGCCAGCGGCGGGAACATACGGGCGACACCACCCCCATCATTACGGTGACAGATAGCGCACTGCTCAACATACACGCTGGCGCCGGGGGTGCCGGACGTGTTGTTGGAGTCCAGAGCCTGTGCCGTAGAGGCGTCATACTTGTAGTCACCCCGTGCCGGCGGAACCGGGGGCAGGGCCTTCAGGTATTTTGCCATGGCGTGCAGGTCGGCATCCGTGAAGTACTGGGTGCTCCAGCCCACCACGTCAGCCATGCCACCAAAGACGGCGGAGTGGTCAATACGGCCGGATTTCAGGAACTGGTAGACGTCTTCTTCAGACCAGCGACCAATCCCCAGAACCGGATCGTTCCGCAGGCTGGGGGCAATCCAGTTATCAATCGGAGCGCCACCGGCCAGGAAGTCAGCCCCGCCCGTTGCGTCCAGAGCCTTTTCCTGCATGCCAAAGCCGCGCGGCGTATGACATGCACCGCAATGGCCCGGACCCGTTACAAGATATTCACCACGGGCAATCTCGGCATCCGTGCCGGGAGCCGGGGTGAAGTCCTTGGGAGCCGGAGCAAACACGGAGCGCCAGATGGACAGCGGCCAGCGCATGGACATCGGCCAGGAAATGCCAACCGGCTTGTTCGGCTGGGCGACAGGCTTCACGCCGTGCATGAAGTAGGCATACAGCGCCTTCATGTCGTCCTGCGTCATCCGTGCAAAGGACGGATACGGCATGGCCGGGTAAAGCGTGCTGCCATCCTTACGGACGCCGTGACGCACGGCTTCATCAAATTCCTTGAACGTGTAGGTGCCGATCCCGTGCGTGGGATCAGGCGTGATGTTCGTGGAATAGATGGTGCCAATGGGGGTCTGGATGGACAGACCGCCCGCATATACCTGCCCATGCAGCGCTGTATGACAGGCTACGCAGTCACCCAGACGGGCAACATACGCGCCTTTCTTGACCAGTTCATCATCGGTGCTCTGGGCATGGGCCAGAGAAGTTCCTGCCAGAAGCCCGACAGTGACCGCCCCCAGGGCGGCTTTTAGTCCTTTGATCATCGTTTTTACCACTGTATCGCTTGTGTGCCGAATGACGTCATGACTCTGCCGGACCATTACGGCGTGATGCCGAGGGTCGCGTTTTCAGGAATGCCCTTGTCATTCTTACGAGCATCCACTTCACGCTGGTACGTTTCGTTCGCACGCTTGATGATGAACTGGCGGATGGCCTCAATTTCATCAGGCTTCATGCTCGTGTCAAAACGATCCATGCCGTAGGCCGTCAGCGCACCGCGGCCGACAACGTTGTAGAACGCGTCCTGATGACGGATGGAACCGGACCAGCGCAGATCAGGCAGAACACCGGCGCCTTCAGCGTTATCGCCATGGCAGGCGGCGCAATAGGTCTGGAACTGGAAGTACCCGTTATCCGTCACTTTGGTATCATACTGGGCCGGCGGCTTGACGGGCAGGAAGCCCTTGTCGTTCTGCGGCGGCAGAACAGCATTGCCGTCCAGAGAGAAGGCAACAACGCGGGAGTGGTTGACTGTCCAGCCGGACGTACGGGCCAGACCACCGAGGAAGAACGGATAGATCCCGCCCCAGCCCACTTCTACAGCAACATACTGCTTGCCCTGTGCCTTATAGGTGATGGGCGGAGCAATAATGCCGCTCTGCGCATCAAAGTGGAACAGGTCAGCACCGTTTGTGGCGTCATAGGCGTGGAATTCACCGTTAGCCAGACCCTGGAACAGGAGGTCACCACCTGTTGCCAGAATACCGCCGTTCCACGGACCTTTGTGGTCAACAACCCAGGCCGCTTTCTGCGTCTTGGGATCCCAGGCGATAATCCAGCCCTTCAGATCTTTCATGAACGCGGTGCGGGCTTCCGGGGTATCCGGCAGACCAGCCTTGTTCATGTCCAGACCAAGGTTCCAGGAGTCCGGGTGGGCTTTAAAGCCACCAACCTGGTTTTTGTAGAGGAACGGCACCTGCTGGCCAGGAATATAGACCAGACCCGTTTTGGGGCTGTAGGCCATGGCAGCAAAGTTATGCCCGCCCAGATCGCCCGGAATGCCATACCACTCCTTGCCGTTCAGGGTGTAGAGCGCATCCGGGTTGTAGATCGGACGGCCCGTCTTCGGGTCCAGACCCTGTGCCCAGTTCTGGTACACATAGTTGTTGCCGGACAGGAATTCACCCGTTTTGGCGTCCAGAATGTAGAAGAAGCCGTTCTTCGGTGCATGCACGATCACGTGGCGCTTTTCACCGTTGATCGGCAGATCAAGCGTCATGATCTGCTGGACAGAGGTGTAATCCCACTGGTCCATTGGCGTTTCCTGGAAATGCCAGACATATTCGCCGGTTTCAGGCTTGACCGCCACAATGCNGTGTAATCCCACTGGTCCATTGGGGTTTCCTGGAAATGCCAGACATATTCGCCGGTTTCAGGCTTGACCGCGACAATGCTGCCCAGGAACAGGTTATCGCCAATCCCGTCGGAGCGGTATTTGTAGTTCCAGGGGGAGCCGTTACCGACAGCCAGATAAACCAGATCGGCTTCCGGGTCATAGACAATGGAGTCCCAGACCGTGCCGCCGCCGCCCTGCTTTGTCCATGCGCCCGTGGGGCTCCAGGTCTTGTAGGCTTTGGTCATCAGTGCGGAGTCTGATGCTGCGTGGTCAGGCTGGTTCTTGTTGTTGGGAACCGTGTAGAAGCGCCAGTCCAGCTTGCCGGTTTCTGCATCATAAGCAGACACAAAGCCACGGGCACCGAATTCGGAACCACCGTTACCAATCAGAACGCGGCCTTTTGCAACACGCACAGCGCCGTCAACCGTATAGGAGCGCTGCTGACCCAGAGAGGCATCTTTGGGGATGGTGTTCACGCTCCACACCAGCTTGCCGGTCTTGGCATCCAGTGCGATCAGGCGGCCATCAAACGTCCCGAAATAGACCTTACCATTCCAGTATGCAGCACCGCGGTTGACCGTATCACAGCAGCCTTTGTCCGCAATGTTGCCGGGCGTGCGCGGGTCATAGGCCCACAGCAGCTTGCCGGTGGCGGCGTCCAGCGCCTTCATTTTGGACCAGTTGGTGGTGGCGTACATCACGCCGTCCACAACCAGCGGCGTACCTTCCTGCCCGCGGTTTGTGTCCAGATCATAGAACCAGGCGAGCTTCAGGTTACCAACGTTGGACCGGTTAATGTCCTCCAGAGGGCTGAAGCGCTGTTCCGTGTAGGTCCGGCCATAAGACAGCCAGTTTTCGGGGTGATCATCCGCGTGGATAATCGCTTCCCCGGTGTCGGTTTGGGCGTCGGCGTAAGCAGGAACTGCCGCATACGGCAGCGATGCGGCGCAGATCGTTCCAGCCGCGAGAATTCCTAGCAGCGAACGTCTCTTGGCGGAGGCGGGGCGGGTCATACGTTAGCGTCCTCGACTGATATTAAGGTGAGGAAAGAAGAAAAAAAGCCGGCAGGCCGGTTTCCCACACTCAGCCAAGAGGCCCTGTTTCTGTCAATCACGCCAGATGAATAGCTGCCTCCATGTTCATGGATATTATCTGCCGTTACAGCAGCGTAGAGCCGGTGTACCCGCTTCTAGCTGCGTGATCACGAACTGTAATGGTTTATGTTATAACGCGTGAGGGAATGACCTAAATACTTCCGTTAAAATGATATTCCTCCTCCGGAATAATGAGGGGGATTTCCTCGTTTTTCCAAGAGCTGAAAAGGGTAATTTCGGAAATGCTTCCTGTGGAAAACGTCTGCGGATGATGCATCTGAATCCACTGACTAACAGTGGGGGGAGGCACGTCCGTAATCCGCGCCAGAGGAATGGTGAGAGGGCTGTGCGCTCTTGGGTTTTGCACCCCGGCGCGCTGCATGGCCGCACGGATTTTCACGGAAAGGTGATCAAGCTGTGAGGGCTGTATCTTTATTCCAAGCGAGATTCGGTCCTTGCGCAGAGAGACTTCAAATCCATCTGTTGTGAAAGAAAGCGGCGCACGCGGGCAAACGTTCCGCAGGGCATGATCAATTTCTTCCAGAAGCCCGGGGTGGGTAATGGTCCCGAGTGTGCAGAACGGCAGGAAGAGGTAGGACTCCGGCACCCAGCTCTTGTCCGGAAAGTGGGCCTGAAGGCCAAGCAGGGTTGTCCGCAGTTCCGCGGGGAGAGCCGCGCCAATTATAAGGTACATGGTCAGACCTTCATCAACTCTCATGCTGGTCACGAAAGGGATTGCTAACCCTTGACGCAGAGGCAGGGCAGCCACAAGTATAAAGCAACGCCGGCTTGTCCGGACAAGGAGAGGAAAAGATGTCGTTCAGTCACGACTACCGTTCACCTACAGCAGCTTCAGGCTGGAACGCCCAGGCCGGCGCGCTGGATGCAGGGCTTCGGGCCTACATGCTGCGCGTTTATAACTGGATGGCGTCTGGCCTGCTGCTGACAGGCATCGTGGCCTACGCCGTTGCGTCTACGGGTCTACGTGATCTGTTTTTCCATCTGGCCCCCACAGCGGGTGGTCTGGCTCTGCGCCCCACACTGCTTGGGGATCTGGCCATGATTGCGCCTCTGGGATTTGTGCTGGTGATGTCCTTTGGCGTGAACCGTCTGTCCCGGCAGGGAGCACAGGGGCTGTTCTGGGCCTTCTGCGCCACCATGGGTGCCAGCATGGCCAGCATTTTTCTGGTCTATACCGGCGTTTCCGTGGTGCGTGTGTTTCTGGTAACAGCCTGTACCTTCGCCGCAACGTCTCTGTGGGGATACACGACCAAGGCCAACCTGCTGCGGTTCAGCTCCTTCCTGATGATGGGGCTGTTCGGGATGGTGATTGCCGGTCTGGTCAACATCTTCCTGAAAAGTTCGGCGGTGTATTTCGTCTACAGCATCATCGGGGTGTTTATCTTCACGGCGTTCAGTGCGTTTGACGCCCAGCGCATCCGCGTGACCTACCCGCAATATGCGGCGTATGAAGGGCCGGATGAAGCCGCTAAACGCAGCGTTTATGATGCGCTGAGCTTGTATCTCAACTTCATCAACCTCTTCCAGTTCCTGCTTCAGTTCATGGGTGTCCGGAACTCTAATGACTAACCCCTGAGTGGAAACAGAAGCAGCGGACTCCCCGGATTGAGGAGTCTGACCAAATCAGGAAAGCCCGGTCTGCAAAGGCCGGGCTTTTTTGTGTGACCAGCTATGCAGTGACGGAAAGGGCTTCTGCCCATTAAGAATACGTTCAAAATAAGACTTATGTTGAACACGATGAGGTTGGTCACGCCGCCGTGATTTGGGGTGTGTTGCTATAAGTATCTGATTTAAAAAAGAAAAAAAATCAGGACATTTTTGGTATGAAATATTTGGTAACAAATAGTGAAGTCTTGCCACCCTCGAAATTCAGCGAAATAACACAGGGACGGAATGTTCTTTAAGCCAGCGATCGTCTGTGACGAAAGGGTAATGGAACTTTTCGGACATTGAGAATCTGCGCTTTAGGAATAAAGTAGGGCGCAAGGCGTTTTCGCTGCCCGAGGAGCCTGTTGAACTGTCGTTCCGACGCGGACTTCTCCCTTCTCTTTTCCGGAGGAGAGGGATGGTCCGGGCGGGGTTGCCGGCATTTTGGCACCCAGGGGCGCCGGAGCGCGGTTTCTTGCTGTTGTCGGGCTTCTATGGCAGCAGGAGCGAAGAGTCTTTGTGAGGCTAAGTAGATGTCAGAACCAAGAGGCGTGCGATGAAAAACAAGTTACTGGCGAGAATGGCGCGATTGGGCGGCCTATCGTCAGCGTTGCTGCTTGCCGGGTGTGAGATGGATGTCTTGGATCCGAAGGGCCCGGTTGGCGATGGGGTGAAATCACTGATTGCCACCTCTACAATCGCAATGCTGATTGTGGTCGTTCCGACCATTATTCTGTCTGTGTATTTTGCCTGGCATTACCGCCAGTCAAACACCAGCGCAGAATACCTTCCCAAATGGTGTCACTCCAACAAGATCGAGCTGATCATCTGGGGCGTGCCCTCCCTGATCATTCTCTTCCTTGCCGTGATCACCTACCAGACGTGTCATTCTCTTGACCCGTACAAACCGCTGGAAGCCGAAGCAACCACCAAGCCGCTTCATGTTGAAGTTGTGGCTCTGGACTGGAAGTGGCTGTTTATCTACCCGGAACAGGGTATTGCGACTGTCAACCAGCTGGCTATTCCGGTGAATACCCCCGTCGATTTCGTAATCACCTCTGATTCCGTGATGAACTCTTTCTTCATCCCGCGTCTTGGTTCCATGATTTACGCAATGGCCGGTATGCAGACTCAGCTTCATCTTCTGGCTAACGAGCCGGGCGACTACCTGGGTGAATCCGCCAACTACAGTGGCCGTGGCTTTTCTGACATGAAATTCCGCACGCTGGCTGTAAGCGGTGATGAATTCAATGCATGGGTTGATAAAGTGAAGTCTTCCTCCGAGCAGCTGGATGGTCAGACCTATCCGAAGCTTGCTGCCCCGAGCGAAGCAAATCCTGTCGAATATTTCGCGCATGTTGAACCCGGATTGTTCAACACGATCGTGGCCAAATACAACAACGGCATGGTCAAGGATGAAAGCACTGGCAAAATGCTTCAGGTGCAGCAGTCCGCGATGTCCGACATGAATATGAAGGAATAGGATCTATGCTAGGGAGACTATCGTTCTCGGCCATTCCGCTGGATGTGCCGATTCTGGTTGGGACGTTTCTGGCCGTGGCCATTATTGGCGTCGCGGTACTGGGACTGATCACCTATTACGGCAAGTGGGGCTATCTCTGGAAAGAGTGGCTGACGTCTGTTGACCATAAGCGTCTGGCTGTCATGTACATTGTACTGGCGCTGGTTGCTCTGTTCCGCGGCTTTGCGGACGCCATCATGATGCGTACCCAGCTTGCGCTGGCCTACGCTGGTAACCCCGGCTACCTGCCCCCGCATCACTACGATCAGATCTTCTCCGCTCACGGAACGATCATGATCTTCTTCCTGGCCATGGCTTTCATGACCGGCCTGTTCAACTTCGTTGTGCCGCTTCAGATCGGCGCCCGTGACGTTGCCTTCCCGTTCCTGAACAACCTCAGCTTCTGGATGACCGCCATTGCCTTCATTCTGGTGAACGTCTCTCTGTTCATCGGTGAATTCTCACAGTGTGGCTGGCTGGCTTATCCTCCGCTGTCTGAGTCTCAGTTCAGCCCTGGCGTTGGTGTGGATTACTATATCTGGGCCATTCAGCTTTCCGGTGTCGGCACGCTGCTGACCGGCGTGAACTTCTTCGTGACGATCGTGAAGATGCGCGCTCCGGGCATGACCTGGATGCAGATGCCTGTTTTCACCTGGACGGCTTTCTGCGCCTCCATCCTGATCATGGTCTCCTTCCCCGTGCTGACAGTTGCTGTCGCGCTGCTGGGTCTGGACCGTTACTTCGGTATGCACTTCTTCACCAATGATGGTGGCGGCAACCAGATGCTGTATCTCAGCCTGATCTGGGCCTGGGGTCATCCTGAAGTTTACATTCTTGTTATCCCCGCCTTTGGCGTGTTCTCTGAAGTTGTTCCTGCCTTCTCCGGCAAGCCGCTGTTCGGCTACGGCACCATGGTTTACGCAACCTGCTCCATCATGGTTCTGTCCTTCATCGTGTGGGTTCACCACTTCTTCACCATGGGTGCTGGTCCGGACGTGAATGCGTTCTTCGGCATTGCAACCATGATCATCTCGATCCCGACAGGCGTGAAACTCTTTAACTGGATGTTCACGATGTATAAGGGTCGCGTCCAGTTCCATGCCTGCATGTACTGGGCCGTTGGCTTCATGGTGACCTTCACCATCGGTGGTATGACCGGTGTGATGATGGCCATTCCGGGCGCTGACTTCGTTCTGCATAACTCCCTGTTCCTGATTGCTCACTTCCATAACGTGATTATCGGCGGTGTGTATTTCGGTTACATCTGTGGCATGAACTTCTGGTTCCCGAAGGTCATGGGCTTCAAGATGAACGAGTCCTGGGGCATCCGTGCCTTCTGGTTCTGGTTCGTTGGTTTCTACTTCGCCTTTATTCCGCTGTATGTGCTGGGCTTCGACGGCATGACCCGTCGTATGAACCACTACGACAATCCGCAGTGGCACGTTCTGATGCTGATTGCTGAAGTTGGCGCTGTGCTGATCCTTCTGGGGATCGTCTGTCAGCTGACCCAGCTTTACGTGACGATTCGTGACCGTAACCTGCCTGCAAACCGTGATCTCACGGGTGATCCGTGGAATGGTCGCGCTCTGGAATGGTCCACGTCTTCACCGCCGCCGCCGTACAACTTTGCTATCGTTCCCCATGTTCATGAACTCGATGCGTTCATGCACGACAAGGAAAACGGCATTGATACGCGTTGCGCTGGTGGGCCGTATGCTCCGATCCATATGCCGAAAAACACGGCTGCCGGGTTCCTTGTCGGTGCGTTCAGCCTCGTCTTCGGCTTTGCTGCAGTATGGTATATCTGGTGGCTGGCAGCCATCGGCCTGATCGGTGTGATCGGGACGGTTATTGCCCGTAGCGCCAACAAGGATATCGATTACTACATCCCTGCTGAAGAAGTTGCCCGGATCGAGAACGAGCATTCCCGTAAACTCATGGCACAGGCAGCTGAGTAATGGCGCACGACACAACTGTTCAGACCGCAGGCCACGACGAACACCATCACGAGTCCCCGGTGGTGTTCGGGTTCTGGGTCTATCTGATGACCGACTGCATTATCTTCGGCTCACTTTTTGCCGTGTTTGCAGTTCTCCATAACCAGGTTAACGGCGGCCCGAGCGGTCGTGACCTGTTTGAATACAAAGGACTGGCAGAGGAAACCGCTCTGCTGCTGATCTCTTCCATCACTTATGGGTTTGGCATGATTGCCGCCCATAAGAATGAAGTCAGCAAAGTCATCATGTGGCTGGGTGTAACCTTCCTTCTGGGTCTGGGCTTTGTCGGCCTGGAACTGAATGAATTTGCGCACATGATCCATGAAGGAAATGGTCCGGACCGCAGCGCGTTCCTGTCCTCCTTCTTCACACTGGTGTCCACGCACGGTCTGCACGTAACGTGTGGTCTGATCTGGATCGTGACCCTCATCTTCCAGCTGATGGGCACGACCGAGATCCCGGAACGCATGATGAACAAGCTCACCTGCCTGAGCCTGTTCTGGCACTTCCTGGATATCGTCTGGATCTGCGTCTTCACCTATGTCTATCTGGCGAGCATGATCTGATGAGCGATCTTCACACATCCCCCTCGGGTGAGAGCCACGGTAGTGTATCGTCTTACATTATCGGGTTTGTTCTTGCTGTTATCCTGACGGCGGTGGCTTTTATGGTTGTCAAGAGCCAGAGCCTCTCTCCTTCAGGCACGCTGACAGCACTTGCAGTTCTCGCTTTCGTTCAGGTGCTGGTGCACCTGCATTACTTCCTTCATATGGGTAACGGGTCCGAACAGCGCTGGAACAACATGTGTTTCTTCTTCACTGTTGGTTTCGTCGTGATTCTGATCATCGGCACCATGTTCATCATGAACAACACCGCCCTGCACATGATGTCCCGCTAAGAAGGGACAGCTCTGCCGGTTTCATACCGGCAAGGTCTTGTGTCAGGTTAAGAAAAAGCCCCGGAAGAAATTCCGGGGCTTTTTTTGTGCTTTGGTTTTATCCGCTGTTAGCGGGTCAAAAAAACGGCGCGGACCGCCCGGTTGGGGGTCAACGCGCCGTTTCTAAAATCTCCTGAACAGGAGGAGATCAGCCNTATGGCTATCGCTGATGCTGATGCTGATGCGGGGCCGCGGCATCTGTCATTTGCAGCAGGCCATAAAAAAACGGCGCGGACCGCCCGGGTGGGGGTCAACGCACCGTTTCTAAAATCTCCTGAACAGGAGGAGATCAGCCTTTGTGCGGCTCCGGAGAGAGCAGGCCAGCCTTGTCGGGCTTGTCTTTCCATTCTTCCGCATCCGCCGGAGGAGTGCCCTTGCGGGTGATGTTCGGCCATTTGGTGGAATAGGATGCGTTGAGTTCTGCCCAGGCTGTCGCGCGATCATCACTATCCGGGAAAATCGCTTCTGCGGGGCATTCAGGTTCACACACGCCGCAGTCAATACATTCGTCCGGGTTGATCACCAGGAAGTTTTCACCGGCGTAGAAGCAGTCAACAGGGCAGACTTCCACACAGTCCATGAATTTGCAGCGGATGCAGTTTTCAGTGACCACGTAGGTCATTGCCATCTCCGAAGATTTTGGGGGATCGGCGTGCGTCCGGTCCCGGGGTAAATGGCATGGTCATTCCGGGCCATGCCACCAAGGATGGCGAAGATATGAGGGGCTTTTTGTTCCGTGGCAACCCGCTTCTCTTAGGTATTACTGTTTCTTGCTGAGCAGAGCTTGCGTTAACGACGTTTTTGCAACACTGCGAGGGCCGCAAACGGACCTGTTACAGGGGGCATTGTATGCCTGCGTTCTGTCCGGGCGCTCTGTTGCCGCCTTTTGCCATCCGGGGCTGGTGTCCGGGGTGGCAGAAGCAGGGTGGGGGTGGCGGGGCCAAAATGTTTTTTGCCCAGAACGGACGCCTTCTGCACTCTTAGTCCAAGGCTGGTCAGCACCTCAGGCAGATCTGCCGCAGGCACTCCCAGACGGGAGGCCATACCCGGCTGAAGCGGGCAGCCACCCGAGCGGACGGCAAGCTCGGATAATGTTTTGTAAGTCTCCTGCGCAATATCCAGCCGGATCAGGAAGTCCTCCGTACAGTGCCAGCCTGTTTGCAGCAGTAAGGCTCGATCCTGTGCGGAAAATCTGGTGTCCGGGGGCAGGCGGCGTGAGACAGCCCCCGGTTTGGGGAGCGGCGGGACAGCGTGACCCGTGTAAAGCTGTATGAGCAACGCCCGCAGCGTCATGGGCTGTGGGCGCAAAAGCTGCGGGCAGAACAGAATATCCTTCCCCACCCGCAGTCCCAGCTTATGCAGCGCATGGGCGTCCTTTTTAGGGAGGACGCTGTTGCCGGGCAGCGTCATGACCCCGCCCTGTTCCATCAGGCCATGAATCAGGCCGCGCAGGGCGGGTTTATCCGCGACGGCCTGCGCGGCCCGGTAAAGTGGTGCAAGTGTGCTGTGCAGCGTTGCCGCCACAAAGGCGGTCAGCCGCATCCGGATGCGTTCGCGGTGGGAAGGCTCCAGAAACTCCGCAGTGGTGACATGCACGGCGGGCCGCAGGAGTTCTTCGCCTTTTTGCAGATGCCCGATGGCATCACCCTCCCACAGCAGGATGCCGGTGGCCGGGTCCAGCGTCAGGCTTTCATCCGGCGTTTGCAGAAAGTGGGTGACACGGCGCGGGATTTCACTCCGGGCCGCACGGCGGGCCGCCCGCATGAGCAAAGGCTGGTCTGACCGGGCGGCATCCTGATCCGGAATAAACGCAAAGCCCTGCATGTGGCCTACGGCATGGCCTTCCACGCTCACTTCCCCCGTGCGGGTAATGGCGGACAGAAGCGGTTTGCTGTCTGCTTCTTCCAGCCTGCGGGCCAGACTGGTCGCGCGCTTGTCCACAAAACGCGCGGCCAGACGTTCATGCAGCAGGTCGGAGAGTGTATCTTCAATGGTCCGCGTGCGGGTGCGCCAGAGTTGCGGGTTTTCCACCCAGTCGGACCGGGTCGCGACATAGGCCCAGATACGGATGCCCATCAGGCGCTGCATCAGGGCGTCAATATCGCCCTCGGTACGTTCCAGATTGGCCAGCCGGGGTTCCAGCCAGCTTGAGGGCAGGTGGCCTTCCTCTACCAGTACCGTAAAAATCTGGGCACACTGGCGGATATGGCTGTCTTCTCCCAGTTTGCGGAAATCCGGAATCTGGCAGACTTCCCAGAGCAGGCGGGTGCGGCCCGGCTCTCTGGTCAGGCTCTGGATGGCTGTGTCCCGCATCAGGGCGCTGAGCACAATGATATCAGAGGCAGGCTCGGCGGCCCGCAGGCCGGGATAAGGCGGCTTCTGGCATAAGCTGGCATACAGCGCGCGGGGGGATGTGTAATCCAGCGCGCTGTTCCGCCAGTAGAGATGGTGCAGAGCTTCAAACTGATGGTTTTCTACGGCTTCCACACTGCTTTCTGGCAGCGGCGGGCAGTCCCCTGTGGTGCCAAAGGTGCCATCCTGCGTGCCGCGTCCGGCACGGCCTGCAATCTGGGCGATTTCCGCCGGGGCCAGCAATCGGCGCTGGGAGCCATCAAACTTGGAGAGGCCAGCAAAGGCAACATGGTGGATATCCATGTTCAGCCCCATGCCAATAGCGTCTGTGGCGACCAGATAGTCCACTTCCCGCTTCTGGTAGAGGTCCACCTGTGCATTGCGGGTGCGGGGGGAAAGCTGCCCCATGACAACAGCGCAGCCGCCGCGCCTGCGCCGGATAGCCTCGGCAATGGCGTACACCTCGCCTGCGGAAAACGCGACAATGGCGGAGCGGGGCGGCAGGCGGGAAAGGCGCGTAAAGCCGGTATAAGTTAGCTCTGACAGGCGGGGCCGGGACTCGATTTCAATCCCCCGGATCAGGCTGCGCAGCAGAGGGGCGATGGTTTCCGCGCCCAGAAACAGGGTTTCAGACTGCCCGCGCGCATTCAAAAGCCGGTCTGTAAACACGTGGCCGCGCTCAGGGTCCGCACAGAGCTGGATTTCATCAACAGCGATAAAATCGACCGCCCGGTCCATCGGCATGGCTTCCACCGTGCAGGAAAACCAGCGGGCCCCTGAGGGGATAATTTTTTCTTCCCCCGTAATCAGCCCTACGGCGCGCACGCCTTTGAGCCGCACCATGCGCTCATAATTTTCCCGCGCCAGCAGGCGGAGTGGGAACCCCATGATCCCGGAGGTGTGGGCCAGCATGCGTTCAAGCGCCAGATGGGTCTTGCCGGTGTTGGTCGGCCCCAGTACAGCGCGCACGGGCGCATCTTCCGGGCTGGCGGGGGGCCGCAGGCGCGTGGCCTGCCGGCTTGGGGTATCCATCATCCTGCCATGGTCCGCTGGTATGCGTTCAAAAGCAACCCGTTCCCTTCTGCAGGGGCATTGTGCCGGAGGCGCTCCCGGCGCAGGTTTGAAGAAGGAGGAACTGTCCATGTCCGTGAGTGAACCTGACTGTCTCATCGTCTCCCGTAGCCGCCGCAAGGCCGGAACGGGTGCCTCGCGCATCGTGCACGGGGTTAGGGGGGCTGACCAGAAGGCTCTTGTGCCGCTGCTGGGGGCGGAAGGGGCTGCTTTTGCACTGGCCTGTGGTTTTACCGGCAGACCGGGCCAACTGGTACTGGTGCCTGATGCGCGCGGCGTACCGGTAGGGCTGTTTGGCGTGCCGGAAAAAGGCCAGCGTGACCCGTACCTGTTCGGTGCTCTGGCGCAGGATCTGCCCGCCGGAGACTGGCAGGTGAGCGTGCCTGCCGATATTGCGCGGGATGATGTGATTCTGGGCTTCTGCCTTGGAGCCTATCAGTTTTCTCTGAAATCCGCCGCGAAACCGGCAAAGCAGGCGCGGCCGCGTCTGGTCGTGACCGCAGCGGAGGAAACCGGTGTGGCGGTTGAGACCGCTCTTTCCATCTGGCTGGCGCGGGATCTGATCAATACACCCGCGAACCTGCTCGGTCCTTCCGAGCTTGCGCGTGCGGCCCGCGCGGCGCTGACGCCATTTGGCGCGGATGTTGAGATTATCAAAGGTGCTGCCCTTGATAAGGCTTACCCGCTGCTGGCGCATGTGGGGAACGGGTCTGACCGTGGGCCGCGTGTGGTGCTAGCCCGCTGGAAAGGCAGTAATGCCGGGAAAACCGCCCCCCTGCTGTCACTGGTCGGGAAGGGTGTGTGCTTTGATTCCGGCGGTTATGACATCAAACCCTCCTCCGGCATGCTGCGCATGAAAAAGGATATGGGTGGGGCCGCGAGCGTTCTGGCGCTGGCGCGGCTGATCATGACGCAGGATCTGCCCGTGCGGCTGGAAGTGCGGCTGGGCTGTGTGGAAAACAGTGTGTCCGGACACGCCATGCGGCCACTGGATGTGGTGACAAGCCGGGCGGGCCTCACGGTGGAAATTGGCAACACGGATGCGGAAGGCCGGCTGGTGCTGTGTGACCTGCTGAGTGAAGCCGGTGAGCAGACACCGGACCTGCTGCTGGATATTGCGACGCTGACCGGCNCATTGCCACACTGACCGGCGCTGCGCGCGTGGCGCTGGGGCCGGATCTGCCCGCTTTGTTCTGTAATGATCAGGGCATTGCACAGTCCATTCTGGCTGCCGGGCAGCAGCAGGCAGACCCGTTATGGCAGTTGCCTTTATGGCAGGGTTACGCCGGATGGCTGAAAAGCCCGGTGGCGGACCTGAACAATATTTCCTCCAGACCTATGGCCGGGGCAGTAACAGCGGGACTGTTTCTTGAGCGTTTTGTAAATGCAGGCCAGCGATGGGCGCATATCGACAGCTATGCATGGAACGATAACAGCAGGCCCGGACGCCCTGAAGGCGGCGATTCTCCTGGGATTCGCGCACTTTTCGATGCGGTGTGTCAAATTTTTGAGACGCACTCTGACGCGATATCGTAAAGAAATGTCACATTTCTGGAACTATTTTTAGAGTACAGGTTTTAAACACGTGAACCGGCTCCTATATAAGCGTCACCAAGTATGCCGGAAGTAAAAATGCAAAAGCCGGAAATTGCCCGTTCCGGGTGGTGGCCGGAGTTTTTGAAAGGATAAAATCTGATGGCACAGACTGCCGCCCAGGCTGAAGAGCTGGTTAAAACTCTTCGCGATACCGTCGTCTCTCTGGTGCGTGGCGAAGGCCCTGACCTCTCTGCACGCCAGCTTGCGGTTTTCCTGACCTGCTATCTGGACGAATCCGGCCATACGGTGCGTGGTCTGGCTTCCAGCCTGAACGTCTCCAAGCCGGCCATTACCCGCGCGCTGGACCGTCTGGGTGAGCTGGATCTGGCCCGCCGTAAGGTTGACCCGCTTGATCGTCGTTCCGTTCTGGTGCAGCGCACGCCCAAAGGTGCCGCCTACCTGAAAGAAATCCGCTCCATCATGGGTGAAGCGGCTGATGATGAAGCCAAAAAGGCACGTCAGGACGACAAACCCGCACGCCGTGGCGCCACGCTGCGTCGTGTGGCTGCAGCCTGAGAACACGGTATTATACGGGCCTGTCCGTTTGTTTCTTTTTTTCAGGGGAAACAACAGACAGGCCGGTTCTGAGAAACTTTTTTTCGTATCGGGCGTTTTTTTCTCAACACTTCCCACAAGCCTCTGGCCTACCGCCGCAGGAAAACGGGGAAGGGATAAAAAGAGAATAAGGAACGTTCCAATGCGTTTTTCTTCTGTTGCTTCCGTGGCCGCTGTGGCGGCACTGGCATTCTCTTCAGCCAGCATGATGCCCGCCGCATATGCGGCTGACGCGATGGGCACACCCACCGGCAAAATTACCCTCAGTGCAAAATCAGCCGATGTCGGGGTGGGGTATACCTGGGGGGATGGTAAGCTGACCTACGGGGGTCACACCTACAAATTCTCTGTTACGGGTGGCACGATTGCCGCCGTCGGTTTCTCCAAAATTGAAGGGGTTGGCACCGTTTACAACCTGCACCGCGTGCAGGATTTTGACGGCACCTACGGCGCTGCTCACGGAGAAGCGACGCTTGGAAACGGTCTGGGCGGGGCTGTTCTTGAAAACAAGAACGGGGTCCGTATCAAGATCGAAACCGCTACCAAAGGTGCGCGCCTTGCAAGCTCTGCTGAAGGCCTGACCCTGAAGATTGAAAAATAAGCGTCTGACGCCTTAAAAATACGCCGCCTACCACGGGCCAACCGGGTGGCGGCGTGTTTGCAGGACGGCAAACCCTGTCCAGAGAAGTTGGGGGGCAAGCAGTAACCCCAGCCCGCAGGCCAGACCGGGGAGGACAGGCAGCGGTGCGACAAAATGCGCCACCACCGCTCCCCACACAACAAATCCCCATTCAGCCAGTGTAATCAGGGCCGGGTTCACACCGCTGCGGTGCAGAACCTGATATAAATGCCCACGGTGCGCCTGTACCAGAGAATGTCCGGCCAGCTTGCGGCGGACCAGCGTAAACAGCACATCATAAATCAGCGGGAAGAGCAGGCACGGGCCGAGAAGCCAGCCGGATGGCAGAGGCGTGACATGGGCCACATGGAGCGCCGCAGCGCCCGCCAGCAGCCCGCAACCCTGACTGCCGACATCGCCCAGAAAAATTCGCGCCTTTGGGTAATTAAAAGGCAGAAAGCCACACAGACAGGCGCAGAGCAGCAGCGCAGACCAAAATAGGTCCGGCACACCAAACGCGGGGCCAGTCAGCGCAATGAGGAGGCANGAGGTCTGGCACACCAAACGCGGGGCCAATCAGCGCAATGAGGAGGCAGCCTACAGCCAGAGAGCCGGAAATCAGCCCGTTCAGCCCATCCATAAAATTGATCGCGTTGGTGATGAACACCAGCCAGAGAGCGGAAATGAGCGCTCCGGCTATCGGGCCGCCCCATGTCATGGGCAGCGGCAGGGACGTGCCTCCGGCCACCACCAGCGCGGCAGCCAGACACTGCGCCGCAAATTTGATGGAAGGCGGCCACTGATACAGGTCATCCAGCCAGGACACACCGGCCAGTAATGCCGTCGCCAGAGCGGTCAGAAGCACCGGCGCGCTCAGTACAGGCTGGCCTGTTTCAGCAAGCAGAATGGGGCACAGCACAAAAAATGTGGCCATGACCCCCACGCCCCCGCCTTTGGGGGTTGGACGTTCATGCGCGCTTCTGTGCCCCGGATGGTCCAGAACGGCCACGCGGATCATCATTTTCACCAGAAAGCCAGTGAAAAAAACGGCGCTGATCAGGCAGAAAACCGCCAGAAAAGAAGAAGAGGGGGCGATGGACATGGTCTCCGCTGGTTGTGCTGCTTCTAGGATGGCAGGTGCTAGGCTATAGGTGCAAGGTAATGGCACTGCAACGCTCTGAGTCTCTGCACCGCAGCCCCCGGCTGCGCCCGCTCAACAGAATCATGGTCAACATCCTGCTGGACGGGATGCTGGCGGCTCTGGCTGCGCCGTTTGCCCGGTGGCTGGCTGCCCCGCAGGACGGACTTCTGCACCCGCTGTGGTTTCTGGCCGGGGGAGCGATCACGCTGCTGGTCAGCGGTCTGCCGTTCAGAATGCCACAGCAATACTGGCGGTTTTCAGGGGTTTCGGACCTTCTGGGCATTGCCGGGGCCTCGGTGGCCAGTGCGGTGCTGTTTTCTGTCGGGCTTGTCTATGCCGGGTTCCGGCTTCCCAGCCCGACCTTCCCCATTATTTACGCGCTTGTATTGCTGATCATGCTGGGCGGGCTGCGGATTGGTTACCGTCTGGCGCATCGTCTTGCGGCCCGGAAGGCTGACCAGCGGCGTGTGGTGCTGGTGGGGGTGGATACGGAGGCAGACCTGTATCTGCGGGCTCTGGAGCGCAATCCGGCTGCGGGGATCCGCGTTGTTGGGATGGTTGCACTGGGCACCCATCAGGCTGGGCGCAGGCTGCATAATGTGCCGATCCTCGGGCATGTGAATGAAATTGACGTGGTGCTGGACCGGCTGGACAAAGCCGGGACTCTCCCCGAGTCGCTGGTGGTGACAGATCCGTCCTTTAGGGGGGCTGCGCTGACAAAAGTGCTGGATGCCGGGGCCGCGCATGGCATTTCCGTGCTGCGCACACCCGCCCTGACGGACCTGACCCCCGCCGAGCGGGTGGAACTGCGTCCTGTGCCGATTGAGGATCTGCTTAACCGCCCTCAGGTGCCGCTGGACCGGGCGGGCATGGAGCGGCTGGTTGGCCATAAAACCGTGCTGGTGACGGGGGCTGGCGGCAGCATCGGCTCGGAACTGGTGCGGCAGATTGCCATGCTGGGGCCGGACCGGCTGATCCTGCTGGACCACGGTGAGTTTGAACTCTGGCAGATTGACACCGAACTGGCCGAATGGGCGTCCCACGTGCCGCGTGAGGTTGTGGTCGCGGATGTGCGGGATGAACCGCGCATTGAGGACGTGATGGCCAGATTCCGGCCTGAACTGGTGTTCCATGCGGCGGCGCTCAAACACGTGCCGATTGTGGAAGCCAACCCGGCGGAAGGTCTGCTGACCAACGTGCATGGCACCCGCGTGGTGGCGGATGCCGCAGCCCGTAACGGCGCACGGGCGATGGTCGTGATTTCAACCGACAAGGCGGTGAATCCCTCCAGCCTGATGGGGGCCGCCAAACGCGCTGCGGAAATGTATTGTCAGGCGCTGGATATCAAAGCCCGGACCTCCGGCAATCCGGAGGCCATGCGCTGCATTACCGTGCGGTTTGGCAATGTGCTGGGGTCTACCGGCTCCGTCGTTCCGCTGTTCCGGCGGCAGCTTGAACGGGGCGGCCCGCTGACTGTCACGCACCCGGACATGCGCCGGTACTTCATGACCGTGCCGGAGGCTGTGGGGCTGGTGCTTCAGGCCAGTGTGCGCGGAACATGCGGTGTGGATGGGTCCGGCACGGATGCCCTGCTGCGGGATGGCGGGATTTTTGTGCTGGATATGGGGGAGCCGGTAAAGATTGTGGATCTCGCCCGGCAGATGATCCGTCTGGCAGGCCTCCGCCCGGAAGAAGACGTTGCTATTCGCTTTACCGGCCTGCGTCCGGGTGAAAAACTGTACGAAGAACTGTTTCACGGGCGGGAGGCCCCGGTGCCCACGGACGCGCCGGGCCTGCTGATGGCAACCCCCCGCGTGGTGGACCTGACGGATGTGGCGCAGGCAGTGGACCAGATTGCAGCCTGTGCACGCAAAGGGGATGTGAAGGCAGCCCTGCACATTCTGTCATTGCTGGTCCCGGAATTCGATCATAACCCCACAGGAGAAGTGCGCTCTGTTGCTCCGTCGGGAGCCGCAGAGAAAGCTGGAGCAGCCGCAGGACACTCCGGGGCGATACAGACCAGAGGCCCCGTGGAGGGGCCGGACGGCAGCAGGAAACAGGGGACATCATGACCGATAAGACAGCAGATAAACCGATTGCGTTTCTTGATCTTCCTGCGCAGCAGAAGCGTCTGGGCCCGGCCCTGCGCGCCCGTGTGGATGCCGTGCTGGACCATTGCCGCTTTGTGATGGGGCCGGAAGTGGCTGAACTGGAACAGCGTCTGGCCGACTGGTGCGGGGCGAAGGAGTGCGTGGGTGTTTCTTCCGGCACGGATGCGTTGCAGATTGTCATGATGGCGGAGGGGATTGGCCGGGGGGACGCGGTGTTCCTGCCCGCCTTTACCTACACCGCGACGGCTGAGGTGCCGCTGGTGCTGGGGGCCACCCCGGTGTTTGTGGATGTGGACCCCAACACGTTCCAGATCGACCCCGAGCATCTGCGCGCCCGTATCCGCGCCGTGAAAGAGGCCGGAAAGCTGACAGCCCGCGCTATTGTGGGGGTGGATCTGTTCGGCCAGCCTGCCCCCTGGCCGGAACTGCGTAACATTGCGGAAGAAGAGGGTTTGTTCCTGCTGGCGGACTGTGCGCAGTCTTTTGGCGCCGTGCTGGAGGGCAAACCGCTGGGGCGGGAGGCAACAGCAACGACCCTCTCTTTCTTCCCATCCAAGCCGCTGGGTGGTTATGGGGATGGTGGCGCTATTCTGACGGACGACCCGGAGCGGGCGGCGCTGTACCGTTCCCTGCGGACGCATGGGGAAGGCGGCACGCGGTATGAAGTGCTGCGCACCGGCATGAACGGGCGTCTGGACACCTTGCAGGCGGCTGTGCTGCTGGCCAAGCTGGATGGGTTTAAGGAAGAACTCGCCCGGCGGGACGCCATTGCACTGGCCTATGATGCGGGGCTTGCCGAAACTGTGCAGGTGCCGGTGCGGGTTCCGGGCAGCGAGAGTGCGTGGGCCATCTACGCCATTCTGCTGAAGGACCCGGCAGAGCGCGCACCGCTTCAGGCCCGCCTGAAAGACCGGGGTGTGCCCTCCGCCATTTATTATCCGCTGCCGCTGCACAAACAGCCTGCATATCGGGACCATCACGACGGCACGGCGCTACCGGTATCGGAAGATCTGGCACAGCGTATTCTCGCACTCCCCATTCACCCGGAACTGACGGATGATGACGTCGCCCGCGTGATTGCGGCTGTGCGCGGTTAAGGAGAGATAGGGGAATGAGGAAGGAAACCGCGTTTCTGATCGGGTTTCTGGTGCTGACCATCGGCACGGCATCGTTAATCTGGATGGTGGCGCTGCCTAATTTCAAGCCCGTGGAGTTCCCTCAGGTTGCCAGTGGCGAGATTGAGGTCGGCCCCATGCGGCACAAGCGGGTGCTGAGCGCTGAGGAAGTGAAAACCGTCAACACATGGCTGGAAGAGCATAAAGGGGGCTGGGGGCCGCTGGGCCGCACCCCGCCATCTTCCGGCGATTCGCGCATTATGCTGAAAGACGCCAGCGGTAAGGATGTGCTGGCGCTAACACTCTGGACCGGCATCAGCGCTGCAGACTGGAATGATACGGTGTTTGTGGAAGCGCCGGATGGCTCCAAAGTGCACACAGAAAGCTTTTCTGACAAAGCCTTCGCGCCCCTGCGTGCACTGGTGGATATGCATGTTTTTAAGCGCTCGGCTTTTCCGTAAAGAAAGAAAAAGGGCACGGGATGTTTTTCCTGTGCCCTTTTTATAAAACACCAGACAGTCTTTATCAGGTGGCAGAACAGCAGTCTTTGGCGCGATGCTGTGCGTCGTTCAGGACCGGCCTGTAAAAGTGCGCTCAGGCTGCGCGGCCTGACATCAGCGCCAGCCCTTCCGCTACGGAGACAAACTCGCCTCCGGCATCCACCCGCTCTTCCCCAAAACGGTTGATGAACAGGTTGCGCACCGCAGGCACAAAGGATGTGCCGCCAGTCAGAAAGACGCGGTCAATATCGGACGCGGCAAGGTTTGAATTTTCAAGCGCCTTGTCCACAGCACCCGCAAACTGGGCGAGGTCCGGGGCAATCCAGCTTTCAAACTCCTGCCTCGTGATGGTGCGCTCCACCTTCAGCCGTTTATGCTGGAAGGTCAGCACCGTGCTCTCTGCGGAGGAAAGCGCGCTTTTGGCGGCCCCCACAGCGCGGTAGAGCGCCTGCCCCTGCTGGTCATTCACCAGATCAAGCAGGGCACGGAGTTTTTCCGGCTCGGCTGCGGTGCGGATAACGTCTTCAATATCACGCAGGGTCTGCGGCGTGCGCATCAGGGCCAGACGGTGCCAGTGGCCAAGGCTTGCGTACCATTCAATCGGCACCGGTAAGGGCTGGCCACCCATAATGCGGTACGTGCTGTCCCGCCCCAGCAGGGGAGCAATGACGGTGTTGATAATGCGGTAATCAAACTGATCCCCCGCAATCCCGACGCCCGCATGCCCGAGCGGCGTGGCGCGGCCCGTGGCCGGGTCAAACCGCAGCACCGAGAAGTCACTGGTGCCGCCGCCAAAATCGCCCACCAGAATGGTGGTGGGTTTTTCCAGCCGCTGCGCAAAGCGCCAGCCTGCCGCTTCTGGCTCCCACGCAATGCCAATCGGGGCGAACCCTGCTGCGGTAAAGCTGTCCCGCAGGCGCTGCTCGCCCAGCGCATCATCCGCGCGGTCTCCGGCAAAATGCACAGGCCTGCCGACCGTGACCTGCACGGAGGCCGGGTCAATCTTCACGGCCTGCATCAGATGCGTCAGGAACCGGGCAACCAGCATTTCCAGCGTCATGCGGCGGCTGAAAATCTGTGTCTCGCGGAAGGATTTCTGCGCGAGGTAGGACTTCATGGACATGATCATGCGGCTTTCCGCGGGATCTTCCAGATAGGCATCCACGGCTGCCGCCCCGATGCCTTCATGCAGCTTCAGGCGGCCGCCCTCTTCATCGTGCCAGAAGCAGAGCAGGGTGCGGCAGGTCTCAGACGCGCCGTGGTGCGGGAAGGTGAACCGGGCGGTCTCTGTGCGTCCGTCCGGGTGGGCCAGCACCACCACGCTGTTGGTGGTGCCGAAATCAAGACCAATTTTCAGGCTGTTGGGAGGCGTCGTCGTCATGTTTCAGCGGGCAGCCTGCGGTCTGTCGGTTGCGTCAAAACGGAGCGGTTCGCCAAGGGCTTTGTCTGCCAGCGTGCCTTCCCACATGACCTGATTCCCACGGATGATGGTGCCCACCGGGCGCCCCGTGACGGTCTGCCCCGCAAAGGGAGACCAGCCACAGCGGGAGGCCATCCAGCTCTGTTCCATCGTCCAGCGGGACTTGAGGTCCACGATGGAGAAATCCGCATCATACCCCACGGCAATACGGCCCTTGCGCACCAGCCCGAACAGGCGCTGCGGCCCGGCGGACGTCATGTCCACAAGGCGGCGCAGGGTGAGGCGGTTATTGGCCACATGGTCCAGCATCAGCGGCAGCAGAGTCTGCACGCCCGGCATGCCGGAGGGGGAGGCCGGGTAGGGCTTTTCCTTGGCGGAGAGCGCATGGGGAGCGTGGTCGGAGCCGATAATGTCCGGCATGCCCTGACTGACCCAGTGCCACAGGCCATCCCGGTGCGCGCCGGAGCGGATGGGCGGGTTCATCTGCGCCAGTGTGCCCAGACGCGGGTAGGCTTCTTCCCCGGCCAGCGTCAAGTGCTGCGGCGTCAGCTCACAGGTGGCAATGTCCCGGTTTGCTGCAATCAGTTCCAGCTCCGCAGGCGTGGTGATGTGCAGGATGTGCACCCGCCGCCCGGTTTTGCGGGCCAGATGCAGCGCGCGGGTGGTGGCGCGCAGGGCGGTCTCATCATCCCGCCAGACGGGGTGGGAGGATGGGTCTCCCTCCACGCGGTAGTCCATCCGTTCCTTCAGACGGGCTTCATCTTCCGCATGAATGGCCACACGGCGCATGCCGGACCGCAGGACACGCTCCAGCATGTCATCTTCTGAAATCAGCAGGTTGCCGGTGGAAGACCCCATGAACACTTTGACGCCTGCGGTGCCCGGCAGCTTTTCCAGCTCACCGCACTGGTCAGCGTTGTCCACGGTCGCCCCCACGTAAAAGGCGTGATCACACCACATACGGTGTTTTGCGCGGGAGAGTTTGTAGGCCACGGCTTCCGGCGTGGAGGTCGGCGGGCGCGTGTTGGGCATTTCAAACACGCCCGTCACGCCGCCCAGAACAGCGGCGCGGCTTCCGGATTCGAGGTCCTCATTAGCCTCAGCACCCGGTTCACGGAAATGGACCTGCGTATCAATCACGCCCGGCAGAATTGTCAGGCCGGTGCAGTCCACTGTGCGCCCGGCATCAGCCTGCCCGCCAATGGCGGCAATCAGCCCGTCCCGCACATACACATCCGTCTGCACGGTGGCGTCTGGCAGCACAACGGTGCCGCCTTTCAGAACCAGATCGTAAGACCCGCGTGCCTGAGCGGCAACGCTGCCCGGTGTCGGGCCAGAGGATGTGGGGGAAGAGGACATGGCGTTTTTTCCTGTTCTGGCGGAAGGCAAAAGGAAAAGGCGAGGGGGGAAGCGCGGGGTACGGGAGAAATGAGTCGGAAAGGCTCAGAAGGCGGGAGAGGCCGCGCCGGAGCGCAGCCCGTGCCGCCTTCAGGGTGCGGCGGGGGTTTCCCGCGTGCGGGTGCGCAGGGTC
>VNJO01006506.1:0-35472 GCA_008042535.1 Drosophila tani | reverse complement strand
CATGCATCATCACAAAGAGCAGCATCCGCTGGACGGGCATCTCGAAGGTGTACCAGTCGCAGGAGTAGTAGGCAAAGGACAGTTCGTCGTGCTGCAGGAAAAAAATTGGGGACTAAAAATTACATATCCGTAAGGGAATGGTTGGAAAACGAAGTAAACAATAATCGTCTGGCTAGAGACTGAATAAATAAAGCTCAGAAACGAGAATATTGTGTGTTTGCTAAACTGATATGGGTTTATCCTGTATTTTTATCACAGTTTACAAAGCAAAATCCAAGAAAAAACGAATTGGAATGGATACCAAAATTGTTCTTAAATGAAAGAGGAGATTTTAAAATTTAAACAAAGTAACTTAGACTAAGAACAATATAGAAAAAGTGTTTAGAATCAATTAAAATTTTGTCCGAAAGCATGCTACAAAATTTCGCAAGGTATTTTATTGCATAATTTTGAATAACTTTTGAATTATTTTCACAATAATATAAAGAAAGTGTTTGAAATCAATTAAAAGGGGATCCTTTTGGGTACCTTAGGAATAATAATCTAAATTAGAGCGGTTTTCATGACATTTTTTTTATAAATAAAATTTTTTAAAACAAAATATCTTTAAAAATATACCCACACATTCAACAATTAATGTAGCATGCCAATGGTACATCCACAATATGCCAGCCATCACAAAGAGATAGATAAACATGAAGAAGTAGTCCATCTTGCTGGGCACCTTTATAAAAAATGAATTAAATAATAACGAATTCATTAAATTTAAGACCTCTACGCTCACCCCAACAGTTATGGCAAAAAATAGAAAGCACATGAGCACCGAAAAGATGATGAAATCGGCCATCACGGGCACACAAATCAGATACTGCAGTTCCTGGACGAACTTTCGAATCCTCAGCTGCTCCTCCACGAACTCCTTGCAGAGTTGCATTCGCCAGTGGGTCAGCTCCGCTGGTGAAAGACGACCTACTACCAAGTTGGGATTAAATCTAGTGATCTGAAGAAAAAATATTTAGAGAAATATAATCGAATTAATTAGTTAGGATTAGTTAGTTACTCACATCCATTTCCTTTACTCGCTTATTAAGCACCTGGAGTTTGAGATTCACGTACTTCATGAGGCACGTTATGAAGGTATGCCACAGCGGTATGGTGGTGATCCCCAGTCCAATGGCATACCAGGGCCCCATATAGCCGACCAGAAAGTTATCGCAAAGTTCCCGAAACGGAAAGAGCTGGAACAGCAGGATCGGATGCTCCTCGCCCCGCTGAACGGCCGCCATATTGAACACGGACTTGGGCAGGAACAGGGTCCTGTAGAGGCAGTCCGAATAGGCCATCAGCCCGGCCACCACCGAAGGCACCCACAGGAGCAGGGTAATGGTGCGGATGTATGCCTCAGTTGCGACCAGAAAGCTCAGCTCCTGGTCGTCCGCCTCCATCATGAAGTTCTCCAGATCCCTGTGGGCCACACGCAGAAGGGCGACGACTCCTGGTAAGGATTTAGTCAGTTCCTAGGTGATTTTCTTAATTTTTGAACTCACTATCTCTTTGGACGTAGGCATTGAACGTGGCGATGGACACCGCAAAGTACTGGACAGCAGTGGCACAGCTCGTGGCGCCATCGATGAGCTTCTCGTAGCCGCGGAAAACCCGGCAGAGCAACAGGGCGCAGCTCAGCCAAATGGAGGCCGTGAAGATGGAGCACCGGAGGAGGCTGAACCAGGCGCTCTTCTGATCCTTGGAGGCCACATAGCCGTACCAGCGAAAGCAGCGCAGATGGGTTCGAAATATGGGAGTGTCGAAGGTCTTGGGCGACAGTAGCAGCTCCTTAACTTGGAACATTTTGGCTGTTTTGATGGCACCTCCGGTTATCCAGGGGCTTTTATAGCAGCAAAATACACAAGGTGTTAAGTGGGATAATTGGCGGCCCCCTTAAGTGCCAATAATTGTCGAATAATTGTCACTATTTACGTACTTACCCGGTGCAGGTGCTACAGTTCTGCATAGATGATTTGGTTCGGGGCCAGCATTTGGCAGCAGTTGTCCTTCAAATATTGTTGCTGCCCCAAGTTTTAAATTCGATTTGCATGTTACGCTCGTCGGCACCCCGAAAAACTTTGTCCACAAACCCAGCCCAGGAGCAGGAATGTCAAACGTGTTTAGAGAGCGTTGCATGCGGGTGAAATTTGCCATCGAAATTTAACTTTTTCCGTAACTTTGTTGGGGGTGTCGAGAGTGTCCTTTTCCGGCGGCAGAGTGTAATCGGGTAATGGAAAACGAATAAATAAGGTGGACTCAGTCCTCAAGGCTTTAATAAAATTAATTTTTGATCTCTGGCCGCCGTCAGGTGAGGCAATCGAGGAGGGCAGAGTCAATCAAGTGGTCAGATTCCGTTGCCAACTATGGACTGTAACCCCAAATGGGGGGCCAGAGGTCCTTCCGGCAAATGGCATTCAAGGAAATCAAATGGGAGGACAAGAACCCGAGGCAGGGATCGGAAAACGAGAATCGAGAATCTCGATTCACATTTTGCATGTGACAATCATATGCAGGAGTTGAGTAATTCGCCAATGCACTTGAAGAAAATAATGGACACTTTCTAGAAGAGAAAAGGACAGACACAACATTTTCTAGATTATTTTTCCAATATCCCTGTTAGTAAGAATTCTCCAAATTTTCTTTCGGTGCCTTGGTGGCAGGGACAGGGACACTCGCTGTCGCTTCGCTTTGCATCCAAAGGATATTGTATCTGTGGAGCACGAGTGTGTCGTCTATTTCACAATTTGCATTTAATATCCTTGTGTGAATAATTTACAAATGCAATAAACGTAAATGCGTCGGAGGAAACGCACTCAGACATGACTGGCTGCGCGCCCAATCCCAGTCCAGCTCCGAATCCAGCTAGCTCCGTGCTCCAAGCCCAGAGCTTCGGGAAAATGGGTGGAAGAGCCCCGGCACGCATATTTGTATGTTGCATGTTGGCAACTGTCTCTGTGTGCTCGGGCTCTGTGTTTGTTTGCAAATGTGTAAATGCATTCGCAGCTCCTCGTATTTGTCTGTCTGCTGGCGTGAAATTTGCTGTAAGCAATAAGCCTGTGAGGATATTGAAAGTCACTCGTTTCTGGTATTTACTTATGCGTTTGTTTCATGTCCTGATGGGGTTTTTGGAAGGGGTTTAGTAGCTGCAGTATCCTTGTATCCTTGTATTGGCTTGGCGCTTTTCACGCCACATTTGCGGGGCAGAGTAATCGGATATTAGCTCGCCTTACTTATTGTTATGGCATATTTATTGGTACTCGCAATTGCATGCGATGCTGCCTCCAGTTTTGCGGTGAACTGGCAGCTTTAACTGTCCCCATAACTGTATACAAGGGGATACGGATTCGTGTACGGATACGGATTCGGATTCGGGGGAGTTCGTGCGGTCTGACTGCATCTCCCTTGACATCTTTGTGGGTTTTGTGGCTGCCATGCCGGAATGGCATCTCCATATTTACAACGATTGCGGTTCATTTACATGGCCAAAAGTTCGGATAGAAAGCGGTTGCCATATTCCATTTAACTCGGGTTTTTTTAAATGGGAATAACATAAGGGAAATTTCTCAATGAACAGTTAAAAGCTAGTTGAAAAGTTAAACTTTTCCCGTATTGGATTTTGTAAAATATTTATAATTTAGCAAAACTAAAATGAATTCTAGCAGGATCCCAGAAAATCATCTTTTTAAATATGTAGATGTTGGGTTATGGATAATCATCCATCATCCCACTAATATTGCATCAGTTTGCCATTATTTTCGCTTAAATCTTAGCCACAAGTCGCGAAGAAGTCGAAACTATGCAACTTTCCAGAATTGTTGATAGCCATGAAATATCGCCATATTTAACCTCAAATCAAGTCTTTCAAAAGTTCATAAACTTAAAGCGCAGGGTGGAGTTTTCTTTGTGGTTTTCTTGGGCGCCAACCAGCCACTAAATTGTTTACACGCAATTTCATCAAAACAATAAATCATGCAGTTGAATCGGCACAACAAAGGCGGCGACAACGACGACGTCCGCTTTCCCGCTTTTCCGCTTTTCTTTCAGCCCAAAGCCGCCCCCGCCCCTCGCTGTTGGCCCTAGACGACGTGACGTCAAGTTGACATTTGGTGAAAATCAAATCAAAAGCATTTTTCCGCACAGCGGAAGTGGCGCAAGTAGCAAGTCGAGTCAAACTTGGCAAACACACATTTATAACCCGGGGATATAGTAAGACCCACAAACACAGAAGCGTTCTAGATACACTTGAAATAATATTGAGTAATGGCACGGATTTTGTACATAGTAATGATAATATGATGATAATGATAATATGATAAATATATATTTGAGAGGATCCTTTATAAGAATTTATTTACAAGCCGTTTCTTAATAAAGTTACCTTTAAATTCAAAATAATGTTCTTAAAATATTGTATCGATTTTATTTTTCTATACTTACAATCTTTATAGTCTCTAAATCATATTTTTATGTTTTATGTTTTATTTCCTAATATTGAAATTAATTAATTTCCCTTTGAAAACATCCCCCTCTTTTGTATAAATAATTTCCTTGCCATTATTGTGCTCTTCTTAAGTCTAGAATATATATTTTCTTAAAGTATATCCTGTGCACATAATGTCCTATATGTGGAGCATGTATTTGTGCTGCCGGCTTGACGGCCAGGTCATCAATCGTGCGGCTGAAAGAAGGAGCAGCCAGGCAGCTTCAGTTGCGCCATTTTATTTAATTTATAAGTATAACATTTAATATTAATTATACGCCACGTAAGCTCATTGCGCACGGCGCTGAAAAGCCAGGCCCTTAAATATGTACGAATGGTGTGGTGTGCGGAATGGGTGTGCTGCTGCTGCTGGGTGTGTGTGCGGATGGGATGTGTGTGTTTGTGGGGCAGGGGCCAGAGCTTTTTATTTCACTCATTAACTATGCATGTTTGTTGGCACTGCAATGGCCACAATGGTCAACAGCGGTGGGCGTCCGAATGGGGCGTGCCAGGAGCAGGAACAGAAACGGGAGCAGGGAGCTTAACCAGGGAACAGCAGCAAATTCCCATTTTAACCCTTTTTGCACTTCTTCCTTGGCAATGCGCAAGAAAAAGAAAAACAACCATGAGATTGGAGGACGATAAGTTGAAAGCTGGACACCCTCTTGGCTGGAACTCACATTGTTATGTGAAATATTCCCTGAAATATTTTGAAAAATACATTAAGAGAAATATATCGGTATTTTTTTAATGATTTGTAAATATTTTTCTTTAAATTATTATTATTTTTGGACATATTAAATACTTACTTAATAGATGTACCCTAAATTTGAGTTAGGTATTTCTCATTTGTTGTTACCATAATCCACTTTAATTAATTACCAAACTACAGACTCCAGTTAAAACCTGTAACTCAATCCCAAGGACCCCCTATCCATTATAGGGCATTCCCACAAATGGGAGAGAGAGCACACGAAGCGTCCAAGTAAAAGTCCATAATGTTTAAATTGTGGTTCTCTACAAAAGCGAAAAATCAGCACGGCGAGTTTTTATTTGCATTAAGAAATTATAATTATGGCAGCTGGTCCTGCTGCTGCCCCTCGCTGCTGTCCCCCCTATAAAAACCCTGCTTTTGGGGTTACTTTTGCCCTTTGCCATGGCCGTAGTTTGTTGGCTTGTGTCTGACGAGGTAGCGGAGCTGGGGATCCCTCGATCCCCGGCTGCGTGGGGTGCACACTCTTTTTTTTAATTGAAAAGTGCAAAATAATGTTAAAGAAAAGTAAAAAGTAGTCGTGGCACAAAGTACACGCCAAGTATCCTGGCACTCGCTCTCCCTTTGCCATTTGGAATCCCGAGAGGCACGCCATCGTTTGTGTGTTTGTCCTTCTGTAGGTAGCGAGCATTGTGAGCAGATGAATGCAGTTTGCTGCTTCAGTTTTATCCTTTTTATTTCACGGCAGGGACAGGGCCAAGAGGGTTGCATGTCCCCGCTTCAAGGAGCCTTCTTTCGAGGCATAAATTGCGGCCAGGACTGGTTTCTTCCCGGTAGTTGGGCTAGCTTGGGGTTTTCCTTCTCTGGGTTGAAATTGTGACTTGGTGTTTTTCTGCCTAAGGGTGGATTAATCGCAGGGGTAAGGCCTGGATTTGGCCAGCGAAATCTTATAAGTTACAATCGAAAAGCCAGTTTACCCTCTTTAAATCAAACTGGTTGCAGTTCGAGGAGGGAGAACCATAAGAAAGCAAAGTGAAATAAAGGTTTGCCTTTAACTCTTTCAAATATGTAAGGAAATATCAAATTATTTTATATTTTCTAAACCTCTTATTTTAGCTTAAGTTTAAGAGCTTTATCTGATCAATCCCCATTGATCTGCCTAGTTTAACTATATCAAAACCATTATCTCAATTACAATACCCAAAGCCGGGACAAGTGTATCATTGACTTGAAATATTTCCTGTGGCTCATCAACTTATATAATAAGTTAGTTGCCTTTCCACACTCCAGCCAGTTATCTAATTTGCAGCGCCGGAATCAACACTTTGTTAAGGCCCTGGCATAACAAGCGTTAAGTGGATGAGTGAGAGCCAGCTTCCATTTATCCGTAATTGCGTCGCTCCAGCGATTGTCGGGGCGTTCCATCGAGCGCTCTTAGCTCGAAATGCATAGCATTTGCGCTACTTATGCTAAAATCGCAGCTGCATTCCATGGCTGCGAGGCTGCGAGGCTGCTGGGGCCCCATCATCATTCGCCACCTGGATCCAGAGTTTGCCATCTTCAATCGGCGGCGTCGGCGAAGGCCAAATGAAGCATGTAATTCGCTCAGCGCTCAGCGCTGGAGCTCTATAGCGCTACAAGTAATTCCAAAATTGATGGCGCGAAAATTACGACAAGCGCTGTGAGCCAAAGTTAAGGCAAAGCCAGGCAGCGAGAACAACCGTTAGGAAGCTATAGATGCACTGGGAGAAAATTAAAATTTATTTGAAGAAAAAGAACGGGAAAGGTGAATTAAAACTGAACTAAGCAAAGAACACTTAAAAGCATGCAAGGCATTCTTGTGAAAGATGAAATAAATATAATAGAGCATGGGTGCCCAAAGCTCTGACACGGAAGTCAGCGAATTTCAAGGCCCAGCCTCTGCCGGCACTAGCACAATATGCTTAGAGTGTAACAAAGGCAAAATTGTATACTTAAGGCAAAATCTAGCCTTCTTTAATAGCTAAATAGCTATTTTTCTAGTCATAGAAATTTTTGTAAACAATATTAAATATTTCTTATCCACCATAATCCACTTGTTATGCATTATTTCAAAAATATTAGCTTTTTTATTCTCGTATCTAGCTACTTCTTTCTATCTTTCTTATGTGCACAAATGAAATTCTACTAAAATATAGCGTTATTTTAGAATTTCTTAATTTTTTCCAGTGTTCCTCTGCCACTCCAACTCTAGTGAACTGTGAAATGCAACTTGCAAGCAAAATTGCAGCAAACTGCATTTTATTTCGGGCCCCGCGGAGCTAATTGTGTGAGACTATCGGCCGGGATTGAGGAGCTAGAGCTAGCTGGCTGACTGGATGGATTGGTTATGTGTGTGTGGCGCCTGCGAGACGGTTTAGTTCGCAAATTGGCCTACAAACTTGTCACCATTTATCTCACTCAGTGTCAGCGGCATCTCGAAGGAAGACCCACGAGCGCCTTCCGAAAACTTTGCGAGTCTGCCATAATGCGTGTCGAGAACACAAAATGACACTTAAGAGGTACGAGTCCTGAGAGTCCCCAACAATATTGAATATGCCAAGGCAAACACTCGGCCGCACACTCAATCAGGTATCATTTGGGGGGCAACCATCAATCTTGGCATCATCGAAGCCGCCGAATCCTCCGTCGCCGCCGACTTATCTCGAGTGACGTGCAGACGTACGCACAGATACTCGTAGGCGCAGGCAAATGTATTTGGCGATGTTTGCCATTGTTTGCCCAACAATAACAATCGATGTCACCAGCAGAAGCAGCCCCAAAAGAGTCCCCCGAAAATAAAGAATCGAAACTAAAAGCGGGGAGCACTCGAGGGAAAATGTCGCCTTTGTATGGCATACTTTCGGGCGCCAGTGGAAATGGCTATGATGCCGATAATGATGATGATGATGATGCTGTTGTATGGCGCAGGGGTTGGGGAGTGTTTAAAGAAAATCGAAAGTGTTGAGCATACACTATGAGTATATGAGGTATGCCTGTTAGACAAGCCCCATCAATCTGTCAGTTGCATTTAGGTATTTTTTATGAGAGTTATTTGATGAATATTGAACTCTCTCCTAAGCTTTGTAGTTGAAAAAATATGGGTAATGCAATTTTTTTTAGAGAGGGTTTTGAGTGGAAGTTCTCCTTCTTGGATTCTGGGGGACATTTATAAATACATTTCTTAGGAATCTGAGCATTTTCCAAATTATTTGAATATTTTTTCCTACTTTTACGTATTTTAATATGCATAATTTTACATTCATTTCATTTAAAAACTTCAATATATTCCTAGTAATATTCCTAGTAAATAATCCATCCATAATCCATAAATCCATCTAGAAAATTCTTAAAATCCACATTGAATAATTTTTATTTAATTTATTTTATGTTCAGCTCCATTAAAATCTTTATTTTTAACGACTTGTTTATCCACCTTTAATATTACCTTTCCCATTTGCTGATGAGTTGTGAAACTCTCTTTCTCTCCCTGGAAACTTTGGAAGCCAGAGCAATGACACTGACTCTGGTTAAAATTTTGCATGGGTCACGCCCCTGGAAAACGTGCCGGACCTCCAGAAATTTTGTGTGGGCCAAAGCCGCCACAGGCATTCGCATTAACCCTTTTGAAGGATGCTGGGCATTGACATTGCATTGCTTGGGGAGAGCCCATCGTCATCAGCATCAGAGCATTGAAATCGCTCCCCGTTTGGCACGCGCTTTTGTGCGAAAAATATGCAATTGAAATGTTAAATAAATAAAGGCGTAAATACTTGAAGGGTAAGCCAGCAGGGCAACAAGAAGTGAGCATATTCAGGCGCTGTCGGATCCGGCAGATACACAAAAGTGCAAATACATAGGGGGGGACTCCGACTCCGGGGAGTACACACAGTACACAGCCCCGTTATGCATTCCATAACTTTGCAGTCGTCGGCAGACGTTGACGCTGACGCTGGAGCGAATGAATGAAAATATGCAGGCAACGTGATTCCGCCACAGCTAACAGAGCGCCGGCTCCCATTTGCAGTTCCACTTCCACTTCCACCCAGCTCCCCCCGAAACACCCAACTTCCTACTCCATTTTGAATCCTCGACCTCGACGGCGACGCCATATTGTTTGCGCGCCATTGGGAAACGTTACCGTTAGCATTGCCATCGCCATCAGCATCCGTTACCTTCTTCGCCGGTTACCTGTTACACTTAAGGAAATGTGAGCCCTATTTGCATCAAAATTTGACTGGGAACTTCTAAAAAAGTCCTTAAAACTTATTTGATATTGTGTTATTATTTTCTTATTTCTTTATTAGGAAAATTTTGTATAGAAGGGTCTGAGAAATGCTACAAAGTACTTACTTACTTATAAATTTTAAATAATTTATTTACTCTAATATTTCCTATTTTACCATAGATTTCCCAAGCTTTTCTCACCGTGCATACCTGTTACCTGCTCGGGAAAAACAGAAACAGCAAGGGTAAAAGCAAAAGCGATGGCAACAGCAACATTCGTTTGCTGGTATTTTCTGTCGAGTTCAGCGTAAATTCATTCATTTCCACTTGAATTTACAATTATGCGAAACTGTTGTTGAATGGGTTTTGACTTGGCTGGGATTGGATTGGACTGGTGTTTGGGTTTTTGGCCCGGGTTCGTGTTTGGGTTTGAGATCGGTCTTTGCATATTTCCTGCTCGCTCTTGGTGGCATTGGCAGCGCATCAGCAACTTAGCTTTTAATAAACTGCGGTTCGGTCGGAAGGTTGGCTTCCGCCAAAGCGCTGCGATTCTGAATGCGAGGCATCGCCCTGAAAATTGTCAACAGCAGCGGCAAGGTGGCTAGGACAAAGCGCGTGTTGCCTTGGCAACATCCAGGCCAGGGATCGAGCCCGCTGAAATCCGTCAGGAATGTAATTAAGCTCATGACTTTGGGTGTGAAACTGACAGGCAAGTGGGTGGGGCACGACGAAGGCTTAAATTCAAATATTATACACGGGGAAAATGTTAAAAGATAAAATGAAAATGCTAAATAATAATCTAATAATAATTTAATGGTCTGATAAAGGGGTATTATATAATATTTATACAAGAAATCGTATTTAAAATATTAGAATTAAAGTAATATAAAATCTAGGATATATTAATAATATTCCACGTATTTTTTATAATATTATTTTACTCGAATTTAATAGTTACTTTGTATTTCCTCTTCTTTTTTCCTCCATGCATCATTTTAAACCCTTTCAAAATCACAGTAAGAAGTCAATTATAAATCTTTTATATGATGAAAGGAATCAGGGCTTATTTTCCAGATCCTCCTCTATCCAGATAAGTTTTCAACCGGTTTCAAGAGCTCTTATCCCTCGCAAAAGTAACTTTTTTGCAACAACTTTTGCAGGCCCGGGTCCAAACCCCATTTGGGGTGCAAACTTTTGCCTTTCGCCAACCTCCTGCACTTCTGTTGGCTGGCTGGCAACCAATGCAATTCAATGTCATATCCTTGAAAAGGGTGCATAAAAAGCGAAGGAAGCCCGGAGGCCGCCAAAAAAAAAAAGGAATAGCAAAAAAAACCGGCAAACTAAAGTTCTGTTATTGAAAGTTCATCGATGAATGTGAAAGGAAAACAGGCGGCGGCGGTCTCAGCTGCAAGTCCTTCGATGTCGTGGCTTGCTGGCTCCTGGGCTTGCGGCGGCTCACAGGCCATTTCCTGGCTGCCATTCCGCCGTTTCCCAGCTCCTTTTGTGCCCGAAGTCTACTAATTTCCTCGGTCATTCCCGACAGTCCAGCCTTCCAGACCAGTCACCCGTCCAGATGTCCAGGAGCCTTCGACCCCGGATCTCGTCCTGCCGCTGCTTAGCCGAGGAGCATTTGTATGTGGCCGATGCGTTGGGCCGTTGTTTGCATTTTTATTTGTATTTCATTTTCAATTGACTGGCGGCAGGGCGGAGATCCTTTCCTACCTGGGGCAAAGGCACCTGGAAACTCGGCCCCGGTCTTTGTGCCGTTCAGCCATTCATCAGAGTTATTTACTTTTTAACGAGTTGATTTCATTCAATTTGTTTGCCCAGGTTTCAGTGGCTATTACCGGAGCTGTCCAGGAACGAGCGCAGGACTCTTCTTTAAGCTCGGCGGCTCAGCCCAGTTAAAGTCACTGCTCCTCCAGCCAGCTCCACGGCTTCCAATCAGGAGATTTTTCGATACCATCGAAGTCTACGCGTTGCGCAATTTTCGGGTTCTTGTAATACCTCGTAATTGAAGGGGTAAAGGGTGTATTATATTTATGGCAAGCATACAACTAAAGTAAAAATAATGAACAAATTATTGATAGACCAAAGAGATATAGTTTTGTATTTTAAAATATTTTTTAAAGTATTTAAGAGTCTCCTAATCTTTTCTCAATTTTTTATTTTCGAAGCGGTACATTTTTTAAGCCTAAGTGCAATTTATATTTTTATATGTTTAAGATTATGTCAATATTCGCACTCTTTAAACTATATTTAAATACATTTGTAACGATTAATGATTTTTCTTCTCAGTTTTTCCTTTTTAATAAAAGGGTACCTTACTTTCGTGACCTGCAACCTTATCGTTCCTTCTTGTTTTTCTTGTGTCCCTTTTTGCTTGGTACTCCGTCAACTTTTCGGTGCCTTCGGGCACTCTTCGGTTTCAATAAATATTTTCACAATGAAGAAATTAAAAATTCTTTGGAACACAATATATATAGAGCCGCCTTCGCCCCGAAAAACGCTGAGAAGCCGACAGCGCGCTTCTATTTATATATGAAAACTTAGTTTGTCTTCGATAACAACAGCACGGGGTTCGGGTTTGGTTTTTGGGGTTGGGTACAGCACAGAGTGTCCTGGTCCCGACCCTGACAATTCGATTGAAATTGTTGCCGATAGCTATGATTTTATGAGTGCTCTGTTTGCCTTTTTGCCAAAGCGGTTCGAAATAATTAAATTGCTGGCATTTCGCAGATGCTTGCGAGAATATTCCCCAAATTAGCCACCAAAGAGGCTAACAAAGCTAACAGGGCCTCGATGAGATATGAGCGTATTTAAGTGATTTCAAAAGCCCTAAGGGCTTTTTTCGAAATTTAAAACAGGAACACAAAATAAATTTTAACTTGGAGCTATAGAAAATTACTTGTAAAAATCTGTTTACTTGGAAAATCATGAAGTTTAGATGTTATTTTTAGAAATAAAGTTCAAATTTTTATACATTTTGATTTCGAATATTAGAAAAACTTCCTGGAAAGTTGGAAGGCCGTGTATTTGTTAAAATATTTTACATTGAATGCTGTTCTTGGTACAATTCTGGATTCTATATTTTTTGTTTTTATTTATAACTGCTGCTCGCTTTTATTGCTCTTGGGAGTGATATATCTTCGACTTCAAGCCCAAAGAAATGTCACTATCCCTGCCTGTTCTGGTCATGGAAGCAGGCCAGCACCTTGAAGGCCTTATCGCAGGCATTGGCACCCTTGACCTTGGCGCACCTGTCCAGATCCTTTTCGATGGTGGCTATTGCCTCCGAGTTACCAACCTGCTTCTTGATGTTCTCGACCAGCAGGTTGCCGTCCGAGTCCATGTAGCCAGTCTTGACCAGTATGCACTGTGTGGCGCACTTGACGTTGTCCTTGGCGTCCTCGGTCTTCACCTTGCCGGTCTGCAAGTCCACAAGGTCCTGGCTACTAACACCATTCTCCTTCAGACAGTCTTCAATCACTTCCTTGCCTGCCATCTGGGCGTCAATGCCTTGCTGCATTGGGATATGTTTATTATAAATATGGGTATACATTTTATAGAATATAGATCTCCTTACCGACAGAATCCCTGTGAGGCAGCTGAGCAGCAGCGTCAATGCCAGTGTAGCCCTCATTTTGCTAGACTTTTTAGTTCTCCAATAGCTGGCTCAAGCCACATCGCTTTTTATAGTGGCACCTTGCGTGTCGATCCATATTTGTCAAACCTTTTTGTATATCTCGCATATTGATTATCACTAAAAGAGGAGCATCCGTCACGCTGGCAGACTGACTTGGAAATTTAATGCCATTGTCAAGGTCCGCCGACCCAGGGATCAGTCTATTACTTATTCTGCAGGTCGTAAAGCTTGAAGAGTTGCTTAAACCTAAACAAATATATCTATGAATATATAGTTGGACGTTCTCAGGAATCTATAAAACCACAGACTTATTGTGGGCCATTCGATACGTGTTCTAATTAGTTTTTTCATATATTTTAATATTAAAAGTAAAGACAACTTTCTGGTAAATACTCTATAAAGTTTACAGATAGATTTTTTTAATAAAAATTAAAGTACAATTTTTGTTTTATTATTTTTCTTTCTATATGTTTTAAGAAATATATTTTTATAATAAGTTACCACCACTACTAAGTTTTCTTATTTCCTTAATTACTTTAATAAAAATATTCTTTTCAGTTGACTCTTAAAAGCTTATAATCCATTATAATTTAGTTTTATTTAAATCATTAAATATCCATAATTACTTTGCAGGGCAGCTGGTTGTCCGACCCGATGCAAACTCGTTTATTAGTTTAATAATTACTAACGCTATCTGCCTAATAATGCATAATTTTTAGTTCATTTTCGAATGCATTTGTTTAGAATTCACGCCCAGAGTATTAATGAGCAGAATAATTTGCTCTAGTCCATTGCAATTTGTGATGAAAATACCTTGATTAATTTTCACGCTCACCCTTAGTCCGTATTTTGATTTCACCAAAAAAGGTGGGTTAAAGGGTTAACTATCCCAAATGCTGATTATATAATTTGGATATTTTGTAATTGCATTTGTACGATATTATGGTAATTGGCTTTATTTTTTCTTCACTACTATTTTTGTTGGCCGGCAGTGCGGCTAATGTTTCCGTAATTCCTATTAGCAGCATGAATATTATTATTAAATATTTTATATTTATTTTGTGCGGTGCGCGGCGCGCATTTTCATTTAGTTTAATGCGATTTCAAACGCTAATTGAAATCCTTTTAGAGTAATTGCAAAAGCTTTAATAGCCGGCGGTGGGCGGACAAGGAGCGAACTTTAGTTGGCCGGAACTCGGAGCTCGGAACTCGGTGCTCGTAATTAGAAAAACAAACTAATTTGGTAAATTACTATTTAGTGGCCCCTTTCGCATGAGGCAGCTGGCCACAGCTTCCGCCGCATATAAAGGTCATTTTCGTCAGTTTCGCATTTTCGTATTTTCGTATTTTCGGGCTTTGAAGTTTTTGTGGCCTTTGAAATGCGCCAAAGGACATTCAAACAAATGGCATCGGCATCGTTTGTGTGTGTGCGAGTCGAGTTGTGTATCCGTGTGTACACATTGCAATTGCTGTCGAAACATCAAAGCTATGCGAGTTTTCCAGTTGACTTCATCAGTAGATTGTGTGAAGTATGCCAAAAATGTGTTGGGAATCGCAGGATTCGTTCGCCAGTCCTCCTTGCTCCTTTGCCTCTCGGTCCAATGGACTAGTTAAAGTTCCTTAAAGCCTCGTCGGAGTGTCCTGTCCCGGACACGTGCTGGCAACCCGGAAGGAGCACGCGCCCAATTCCCGCTCTCAGTCTGCCGGGTAAAACAATATTGGCCAAGCTTTTAAAACGCATTTTACATCTACTTCAGTGTAATTGACGCGTGCCCTTTGTAATATCGGAAATTCGAGATCGAAAGCCCGCTAACAGCCAACAAGTGGAAGGCCTTTCAATTAGTTTAACGCCCCCGGGGCATTAGCATTATTGCAGGCGAGTGCGGCTCATCTTACACCGGGATTGCCATGGCATTAGGTAATGAAAAAATATAACAAAACATAAATTTACATAGAAAATTATATTTTAAATTAGAAAAACGTGTTTTTCAACAGTATTTAATTTTTTTTTTACTTTTCATAGCCGTGGCTGTTGTGCTTTTATTGGCATTTCCGTGGATATTTTATGTAAAGGAGAAAAAAAAAGAATAAGTAACAAACAATTATTTTTGGTAATAATAAAGGTTATACATTTATTTTCTGCCTTTATATATACATATTAAATTTGTTTAGCACATTAAAATATTTTATTCCATTCCAATAAATAATAATACAAAAATTATTACATTGAATATCTTTGAAAATGTTATGAAAAGGATATGCTATTTTTACCTATTGCAGAATTAAATTTTTTTTGAATACTTTAACATTTTTTTAGGTCTCTGCTTAAGGGAAAATAATATTTTCAGGATGTTATTGAATATTTTAATTCACTTGCTTTTAAGATTTAATTTTAAATCATAACTCTCTCTAAAACTAAATTTGGTTCTTTATTGCTGTTCTTAGCAATTGCTTTCCTAATCCAAACATGAATTTATGATTCCAACTGAACTTTCGCTTCCCAAAAACCAAGTCTACGCAGCAAAATCGAAGTTACATAATTCACCTGCGAAGACACCTTTGCCACCTTCACTCCAATTCACTTCTAATGTACAGAGGCCACAAATTCCGGCACAGGATAAATATAAAATGCAGCCAGGCATAAGGAGCTAGCCCCGAACATTGACAGCCGAGGAGGAGTGGCCAGGGCATGGAGGAGCTTGGACCCGGATCCCATTTCTCCTGCTGTTTAAAATGGCAAACTGGAGCAGACCCGTAATATGTCCTCCGGCTTAGCGCTCATGTGTTGCTGCCGTGGCTGTTCCTGGCTATTGTCTGACTACGGCTTTGCAACTCATAAACAGCAGACGGACTCCGGCCCACACTCCACTGGTAATAACAGTTTAAGCCCGAGGCTATGCCCGAAAATTGTCCACATCTCATTGCTTAATTTTTTTCTCTCTTTTTTGGGGCCCCCTGTCCGGGTGTTTTTGTTTCCTCCTTGATAACAAGCATTTTTACATGTGCTAAAAAAACAGAAACGGCCAGAAGTCGAGGCCAGATGAAGATGGAGCCGGCCCCGGGCCCATCCCCAATGGGCTCTTCCAATTTTTGGCCCGGGCTGCATGTGCGTTTATGACTTCATAATGGCCAAATGGGGGATGCGACGGCTTCGGGGAGGCATCACGGCGGGCAGGAGTAAGAGCATCAGCTCACCCCCGGGCTGGGCACTGAGGAAAATTGGGAGGAAAAAATATTTAAAATATTTTGTAAATGTAAAACGAAGAGAACTTTTTCTTCTGAATATTTTTATACTATTTTTCAAACATTATTTTCCTTCGTTTCAACCTTGACTTCCTACATTTTCTCTTCAAGTGTACATCGAATGCAGTGCACTGCGGTGGTGGTTGTTCCTGCTACCGCTCCTGTTTCTGTTCCTGATTCTGATCCTGATTTCGCTGCTCCTGCCATGGATTTGCGTAGGCGTTGCGTTAACATGCGACTAAGTCCTTTTATATCCCGGAGCATTCGCTTAGGCTTACGGCTCAGCTCAGCCTCAGCTTCAGCTTCGGCTACGGCTTTGGATTGGGATTCGGGCACGGCTACACATACATATCTTGGGCCTCAGACTATCATCAATTGCCGTCCCCATGGTGTAGTTAGGGCCGTGGCCCAAACCCTGGCCCCGGCTTATATAGGCCAGCAGCAGAATTTAATGCCGACCTCGGGGAGCTATTGTGGCCACCAGGATGCGGAGCAGCCCTGCAAGTTTTATGCTCATGTGTGGCGGCGGGGCGGGGCGGCCCTGTTTTATAAACAATTTTAAATTGCCGGCCCCGAAATGAGATGGCTCTTTTGTAGGCAAATTGTTTTATATGTTCGCTGGCTGCTGGCTGCTGGCTGCTCTGCAGTTTATTGGCCAGATTGGCGGAGAGACCGCATAACTTTGCATAATCCGGACCCGGGACGAGACTGAAACTATGTGGCTACATAATGCGCCACATTAACTTGCAGCAGCCGGCCCCCATGAGCCCTCACACTTGGCGTATTGGGTATAAATCTCGGCAGAAGGTGAATAAAAACCAAGATGATGCGGAAAAAATTAGAAATAAGCGCAAAATAATAAACCATCCAGCGCGCCAAAGTCTCAGAAATACTTGTAATATAAATAGGAAAAAAAGACGAGAGGATAAACAAAGCGGCAAACAAACAGTCGTCGTCGCCGTGGATACGGCAATGCGCCATGTGGCCATGTGGCACACATGCTGCACCACTCATCCCAGCCCAGTGGCAGCCACCGAGTCACCCAGCCCTTAGTCACCTATCCCTGCCCCAAAATCCCTGCTTTACCTTTGGAGGCACTCGGCAGACCGCATGATTTCATCTTTCGCTTTCGTGCAGACAACTTGCGCGAGGAATCCGCGGACTGGGAATGTCAGGATACCCTTTCATGAAAGGGGAAAGTAAATTGGAGTATGTGATATCTTAGGGAATATTTCAGAATATTATTAAATGATATATTATTAAATTATGTTGTTATGATGTAATGTAATTATGCCTAGAGGACAGGATTTGCATATTATTTTGTGGTTATTTTATTTATAATATATTTTGATATAAAGTCCTAAAATTTGGTGCCAAATCACATTGTTCTTATTTCTGTATCACAGGGTTTACGTTTCATTCATTTTAAAGATTTTTGGGCTTGGAAACTGTTAAAAAATATAAATTTCGAATTACTTTAAAGATCTTATAAAGTTTTGTAAGCCTTATTGTTAGACTCTCAAAGAATTCAGAATTCCACTTGCTATTTATATATTTTCTCCATTATTTTCAAAACCTTCCCTTGCTTCAGAGCATCCCAACTTCGTTTTTTTATTCTCCAAGGAATACGGAATTTTTTTTTTCATTAAATTCGCCTAAGCAAAATGCTCTAGCCCTGCCAGAACGGAGAGAGAGAGGCATGGGCTTGGGAGAGATGATTTATGGAGCAGACTTCATAAAGTTCATAAATGTCGCGGCAAGCAGGCGGCTGGCAAAAAGAGGTGTGTGTGTGTGTGCGTGAGTGAGTCCTCTGTGTGTGTGCGAGGCAGACACTACAACAAATATACCAACAACAATAGTGAAAACAAAAACAACATTAGTAACCACATTCATGCAGTTGACACTTTCACCTAGCCAAAAATGGGGGATGAGCCAAAAAGGGGGTGAGGCACATTTTTGCGCATTTAATTAACTAAAATGCTATAAATATGATTTTAAATTAATTTACTTGCGTGAGTTATTAATTTACAAAATGCACGGTTTGCTTTCGCAACAGAGTGGGTAATGAAGAGCGAGGTGAGTGGAGATCTGGACGGATTGAGGATGGGTGGCCAAACTGGCAAAGTGCCATCTTGTGCTCTAGATTTATATCTATTTTTTTGGCGAATTTATTTACGACTGATAAATCATACTTGGGGCATGGACTAGGTTTGAAGTCTTACGCTATTGAGCAACTTGTGTAAATGTCACTTAAATAAATCACAGAAATGTAAAATGACTTTTCAAAAAATTGATCATAATAATAATTATTGAGTATATGATTAATTATAGTAATCCAACTTAAAACTGCGCACTTTCAAACTTTATTGTAATTGATTTTCGGTTCCAAATAAATCATCAAAACATTTACGAAATGTTTTCATAATTATCAAAGCTATTTTTAAAATATAATATATCATTGCATACATTTAGGCACAATTTTAAGTGAACTCAAACCATTGTATCTTTATCTTCTTTCATTAAAAAATAAATTTGAGGTTTTACAACGAATATATATCTAATTTCTATATTATAATATATTATGGCATACTTTCAGTCACAAACTCAAAGATATTTAAAATCCCTACAGATTCTGTTTCACTCCCACCGATTTTATCTCAATTTCTCTGAATTTTCAGGTATCCATTTGTCGCTTTACCGCATAGTGTTTTTCCCAAAAAATCAATCTCTATCCCTCAGCCTTATGGCAGGTCCGCAAAATCGGTGGCAAGCCATCAGAAACTAATTTGTTGCCCATAGAGGAGGACCGGGCGCCTTACACACTCGCTGCCTGTTGTCGTCGAGGGACAGGCCGAGAGAGAGAGCCACGGCGGAAGGCTGCCAACCGCATTTGAGCCGCCGTCGGGCGTTTCGGAGGGTATTAAATTGTCTGGTCGCATATCGTGGCGTAGTCAAATTTCCGCCGAGCAGCAAATACGCCCGCAAAAACATCGCCCCACCTCGAACACACTCGCAGGACTTGCAGGACTCGCGGCACTCATGGAAGGCCGGAGGCCCAGAGCCGGGGCAATTGCAATCTCCAATTTCAATCAAAAAACCGCCGGGTGGCGGATCCAACAGCCCTCAGGTGCAGATGCATCTGCAGATGTAGGTGCACTGGGAAAAGGAGATTCCTTTTCTTATGTTTATTTATTTAAATATTCTTGAAAGAAATTGTTAAGAATAAAGTTAAATAAATGTAATAAGTGAAGTAAGTTATGACTGCATTTTTTTAGATCCACTTCTAAGGGATCATTTTTTCCAGTGCCCCGTTGCAGGAGGAGGCGCTGCTGGTGCAGGATGCGACGACCTCAAAGCTGCTCCCGAAATGAAAGTCAATATTAAGGCTGATACAGAGCAGAGCGGAACCTTTGACGCGATGCATCAGCCGGCTGGTGACACACGGCCAAGATGATAAGCCGTCGAGCAGTCGATGAAATGGCGGATTGAGCTGCGTTCTCCTTTTCGGTTCTGGGTTCTCAGTCCTCGGTCCTCCAGATTGCACTGCAGGCTCTCTCCCATGGAAGGCGAAAAAACCGTCAATTTTGAGGATTCGGCAGCCGGCGAACATTTTATTACTCAGTCAGAAATGGGAACTCCGCAATATATAAGCCCCGGCTCTGTGTCAGACTTACGGGTCCCTCAATTTGGCCTGATTTGTCAGAATTGATTGCACCAGTCGCGGCGGCAACTTTCTCAGCCTGATTGACAGCATCAGGGCCCAAGCCCAGCGATGATGATGATTAAAACCTAATTATGCTGACGAAAGAAAGAATTTTCAATGTGTTTTGAATATTTATGAATTCGTTAGCCAGCAAAAACACTTGCCAAGTCTCAGTAACACCCACAAAAACAGTGAAACTTTTCCAGCAAAGAGATATCATAACGAAAAAAAGTGAGGCGAAAAATATTGTCAACAAGAATTTGTTGTTTGGAAGAAAAGGAAGCGTGGAAGAAAAAATTAAGCGAAAAAGGCAGCAGCAGAAAATATCACGTAATATAAAAACCACTTTGATGAATACGCCGTGTGCATATAAAGCAGCCTTCACTCCTCCCAAAAGTCGCGCGAAGTGGGCGTGGCCCCGAAGGCGAGACTCGGCGACGCCTTTGTGAAGTCTGAAGACGGGCGGTCTTAGGACTCAGGACTCAGGATGACAAGGCATCTCGGTGGGCGGTGGGCGAGCACTTGTTGTACTTGCCGGCAGGATGTTGTTGCGGCTTACGCGGCGTATGCGTAACGCCATTGATTGGCCCGGCATTGAAGTTTGGCGCGAATGCGATAAGGTATTATGTGGGGTTAGGAGGAGGAGGATCAGCTATGCTGATAATTGTAAGCAAGGACTTTCGGGATATGGAAGCTGTAAAAACAGAAGATAAGTGAAGGAAGTATAAAGGGAAATATATATAGTTAAGGGATTTTGATTAATTAATAAGAAAAATCAATAAGTTCGTAACATTTTTTTTATTTAGTATATTTTTATCCAATTTGTAATCACTCTGTTAAGCTCTTATGACTCACTATCAGCCTTTCGGTGAGTTATTAAAGTCAAATCGCTGGCGCATCAGTTTGATGTATGGAAAATAACTATAAAGCGTACAAATTAATATTTATTTTCCATGAAAACAATAAAAAAAGGCATAAAATCGATTTTGAAACTGGTGAGAATTGGAAAGGTAAATTATGATTTCAAGCAATAGTTAGAGATTTGTTCCGATGCTCGGGTAGTATGCCCCTAATTTCCATAATCAAATTGCCCCACAAATTGCCGGACCCCGAAACACACTTTGCTAGCCAATAAAACGGAATGGGTTCGGCATAGTTGCTCGGTGTGATATGCACATCTCTCGCCAGAACGCAGCCTCATCAAAAATTCGAAAGCAATCAGCTCGGAAATCACCTCAACGCCAACCTCCCCGGAGGCAGCACACACTACTTAAAAATTCCACCTGCTCATAAATTGGCGTGGCCGCCACCCCTGCTCAGAGAGTCCTCCTGCCGGATATGCAATGGGGAAAAAGGACACGAGCTCGACTTGGGCTTCGGCATCGGCTTCCCCCTTTGCCATTTTGGGTTTCAGAAATATGGCAAACAATTATGCGCTCGAGTTTTATTACAAATGCCCGGCAGTTATATAAGCTCCTGGATGGGGCGACATTGCAGGCGATAATAACCACGTTCCACATGCATCCTGCTGCCAGCCAGAAAGCCCAACCCCCAACGCGAGTGACAGGCAACGGCGGCAGCGGAAGCGCAGGAAATTTGTACCCTTTTCCTTGGCTGCTCGGCGGCATTATCTTAAAAATATGTAAGCTATATAAGTATGCATATCGGGTGGCGGGCCTGCCTGGGCGGGGCGGCGTTTCGCATTACGTCTTGGCCTGGGTGGACATGTGACTACATGCGACGACGAACCCCGGCCTTTGGGGCTGTCTCGGCCCCCCGCCACATGCGCATATTTCAGCATGATACGACAGCTTGACAACATTAAATTTGCATTGCTCTTGCCGGAGTTTGTTTATGGAAGGCGGAGGGGAGGGCAGGCGAAGGGCGGCTCCCGGAACAGGGGGCGGCATCAGCCAACATATGGCAGGGCAACCAATACCGACCGCCCGCGCCCCGTTCACCAATGCAATTTGATGTCTGGCACTCTGCCCCATCCTTCGGGTTTGGCTACAATTAAAGTGATTGAAAAATATTTTCCAAGCCATTTTGTGCGCCAAAGAAAAGGCAAACGAGTTTATTTTTTCTTTCTGAAGTACCCTGGACTAGGAGGGGTTTACTCAGACGATGGAAATATGCAACAATTTAAGGGAAAATATATTTTGGAGGTTTGTAGAAGTTTAACTAATAATTTGGGAATTTAATACTGAAATTATCGAAAGAATCGCTCAAGTTAAGTTACAAAGTAAGCAATTAATTCTGATTTTAATTGTATATCATTATACCCTTGCAGAGGGTATTATAATTTTGACCAGATGTTTGCAACGCAGTGAAGGAGGCATCTCCGACCCCATAAAGTATATATATTCTTGATCAGCATCACCAGCCGAGTCGATCTAGCCATGTCCGTCTGTCCGTCCGTCTGTCTGTCCGTCTGTCGGTTTCTACGCGAACTAGTCTCTCAGTTTTTGAGCTATCGAGCTGAAATTTTCAGCATAGTCTTATTTCTTTAGCACGCAGTATATATGTCGGAACGACCGAAATCGGACTACTATATCCTATAGCTGCCATAGGAATGATGGCGAAATTAATGTAAAAAAAAATTTAACTTCTCTGTTTTTCAACGAATTTCTATAAATTTTAAGATATAGCAGTTTTTTAAGGTTCTAGAATTACGGTTTTAATTTCATTAAGATCGGTCCACTATATCATATAGCTGCAATAGAATCGATCGGTCCATTTATATGAAAATGTAAAATTCTACATGTAAAATGTAATATTTACAAAATTCGATGTTTTTTCAACATTACTAAAATGGTTCGATTTTCAATGATCCAATTACAGACTGCAAGGGTATACCAACTTCGGCTTACCGAAGTTAGCTTTCTTTCTCGTTTTAAAATATTATTAAAATATTTCTAGAGCTTTTTAGCTAAATAATAATGCATTTTAATAAATATTTAATGTATTGTTATAGGATCAAAGTTTCATTGAAGATTTTTAATAGTAACTATTGCGAATACATATTAATGATACAAAAATTAATTTTAGAATCATTTTCAATACCGACAATATGAAACAAAAATACATAAAGGTAAAATTAATATTATATTATAATTATATATGTATATAAGTTTTAAGATTTGATGAAATATATTTATAGATTTTATTAAAAGAAGAGTGGATTTTCATTAGAAAACAAATAAATATTTATTGCCCATTGGCTCTTGATCGATTCCTGCTGATTAATCTAGGATATCCCGGCCGAGACTACTCCTTGGGCATCCTCTTAATATGATTTTTTTCTGTTGCCTTTACGAAATTAACTTGCCGGAGTGCAGCCACGCAAACTGAACTCAACCGAACTGGCTTGTTATGGGGAATTGGTCGAAATGGATCGGATTGAAATGGGATGGGGAGCCCCGGCACGGCCCGGCCCTTTTCACATCGAGTTACTCTGGGATTGAGATGGGAAATGGGCCTAGAGAAGTTGCTGCATGCATTCAAGCGCAAAGTTGCAGATACAAAATTGGTTAGCGAGTGGTAAAAAGTGATTGGCGGAACTGCACCCACCCTCACCCTGGCTGAGCGGCCTTTATGACATAAAGGCCAATTATGTTAAAATGTTGCCGGCAGAGGCGCGGAAAGAAAGACGACCCGAGAGTTTGAGCCGAGTTGAGTTGCGTCGCGACAATTCCGTTTACTGACAGCTAATAATGCGGCAATAGCTGCAAGGGTCCTGCGTATGTCCTGCCGGGACCGTGCCTCACAACCACTGGCCCGGCCCCACTCCGCGCTGCATTGTCAACGCGTTCGCCTGATGTACGGCGCTTCCTGTGTCAGTTCCGGCCGTGCACGCGACAACTTTCCTTTCCAACCTCGGTTCTACACTCTCACACCCAGAGAAAAAAGATTCCCAAAACGGCAACCAATTTGCTGGGCAATTTCAAAGAAATAAAGTTGATTTGTCAGACGAACTTTCAAAGTTAATACAGTTAACTTTGTATGGGAAAAATAAAAATAAACCTGGAAAAATTAGTTTTTAAATTCAAGGTAAGCTTTTCTGTATTTATAAAGAAAAACAAGGAAACTTTCTATTATTTATTATGTAATATAACAAAAAATACGATATATCCGTAAGAAGATCCGTCATAACTCTTTAAAATAAAAAATAGGGAAAATTATGGAAATCTGGTCAACACATTTCTTTACTCTAGCTTCTACTTTATTAAATTATAACTTTGATGATCGCTTTAAGAAGTATTTTCCCTAAAATATATGCACTTTTTCCCCAGTGCAACCCCAAACCCTAAAGCAAATCCATTCCCATTTCCACTATCCATTTCCCGGCCGTCGCTAAAAGGCCGGGGCGCAAAAAGTTCGCGTCACACTCGAATGCATCGAAGCCCAGCGCCCTGACAATAACTCAAATGCCAGGGGTTGGGCTGCCAGCCAGCCAGGAGTCCTCTCTTGGTCCTGGCTCGCGGTCCTGCAGATGGACCTATCGCTTAGCGAATGGCTGTGATTTCCAATTTTTTCTGCCGCATTTGAGCCGAGTTGAGCGAGTCCCGTGATTAATGTTGTGGATGCACTGTGGTAGGAGCAATTAGAGCACTGACAAGCCCTCGAAATAGCCGAGGAAGCTCCGCTAGGAAATGCTAACAGCTGTGCCGACAGTCGATGGTGTGTCAAATGGGAGCAAATGGTATGTAAAATATGATCACATGCCTCGGCAAATCAAATTTATTGGGCCTGAGCCGCTGAGGGGGTAGCGAAAGAATATTGCAAAATTTCAAAGTAGGGGTTCCTTATGCCCGCAGTAATGGGATTAACTTATTTGTCAATAATGCTTTCGGGCAATAATGCAATTACGCAAACATTACGCAAACTCTGAAAAACTATATAAGAATTATACATTTTCTTAAAATATTTTAGCATAATGAAGCCACAAGAACGTGCTATTAATATGTACTTTTTAAATAAATAATTTTAAATGAAGTACGTATTATTTTCAAAGAGACATTTGTATATATTTTTCAGCTCATGAACCTAATAATAATTTATTCAAATTAATTACCCGAATACCTTAAAATAGAAAAATAATAAAATGCATTTAATAACTCTAAATATTCCTCTGATCCCCCGGAATATGAATTAAAAACCGGAGTGCTAAGAGACGCGCCTGGCAACGCGTTGCTGCAATTCCCGCAGCCATCATCCTCGACTGACACTTTGGAAAAATTAAACTACGACCCAATATTCATGCTGCATAGGACACTGCGCAACACAATACAGAAATGGAAAAAGAAAAGCAACATTGAAAAGCCAAAAGACCCCGAAAAATGCAAAAGCCATTTGCGAGAACAACGAAAGTAACAACAATGGCAACAACACGAGTCGCATTATTCCCTTGACGTATTTTCGGTGTGTGTATTTTTTAATCAAAAGCCGCAAATTGCCGCAACGCAAAAAATGACAGTCAACCACCCCCAGGATGCCAGAACCCAGAAACGGGAACCAGATCTAGACCAGGACCCAGACAGAGTCCCAGACTGTGCTGTCCAATACATTTAACGCCTGGGCCCAAACCCGAGCGCAACTATGGAAAAAAGGAAAGCGGGCATTGGGCACAGCGCCCAAAAAAATGACGAAAGAAAAGCGTTGGAAATGGCTCTGACATGTTGCCTTTGACATGCATTTGACATTTGACAGATCGCGCAGGGCGTTTCAAATGAAATGACTAAATTATGTGCAAAGTGGTGGAAAGTGGAAAAGCGGGCAAAACTGTAAAATTAAAAATGCGTGTTCCAGGTAGGAAGCAGCGAGAATTTGTGCAGCCACTCGAGCGTCAACATTCAACTGTCATAACTGACAACCGAGGGTTGGATGGGGAGTTCCTGGGGGTTGTGCCGCGTCTTCTTCCAATTTCTTATCTGTCGGTTCTTGAACGCCACTCGAGGCCCTTGCCCTGGGGAACCCTTTTTCTGGAGCAATTTGATTGACAGACCGCAGCCACCACCAAAAAGGGTGTAAGTTCGCCATCATTCTCGGCCTTGGGATCGGACCTCACTCATCGTCCTGGCCAGCGAGCGGCTGTATTTGAGTTGCATATTTGCTCATTAATGGCGATAAGCGCGTTAAAGTTACAGTTAATGCACACCACAAAGATCTCTAAGCCCACTAAGTTTAAATTTACAGTGGTTCCAGATTAGTAAAAAAAATAATACAGAATAAGAAAATAAGAAAATGTTAAATAAAGGTTAGGATACCAGGAATCTAAATAAGAATAGTGTCATTGAAAGTCCATAAACTATTTTACATATTTATTTTTTTACTGATTTTTATTTTTACTGAACTTTATTTGCTATATATTGCGGGTATTGCTAAAAAAATTCTCAAGTTGGAATTAAGCGGCTGCAAACCACTCACAGTGTTTGATTTTTTTGATGCTTGAAAAATATAGTTTATTTATTGTTTGGCTGATTTTAAAACCTTTATTTTGGAGGGATTGCTCTTAGAAATTCCAAAGTACGAATTTAGCATCTGTAAAGTCAAGCAAACTGTTGGTTTTTTGATTTATGGTAACATGTTTTGGGTTTATGTTTAAAAACAAGTCTTAAACAACATTCAAAAGTGGGAAACATTATACTTTTCTTTTCATTATACTATATTTTTAATTGCAGCCCTTGCCCTGCTACCAGACCCACTGTAACTCGTTCCAGCTTCCATCTCCCCTCTCAACCCTTCATCAGCACGCACTCCGCACGCAATTCATTAAATTGAAATATTTTGCAGATCGATCATTCCGCCCGGCCAGAAGTCGAGGTCCTTTGTCCGCGGCGCGGCCATCCTTCTCCGCATCTCGTTCCTGCAGCGCAGACAAATATGCAAGCCTTTTAGGCACCAATTATTGTGTGTGTGGCCTGGCAGCAGCTTACCCCTTTCCGAGGACGAGAAACCCCTTGCCAAGGCCCCGGACACCCCGATCCACTTTCCCCTGGCCCGCATGTCTATTAATCTCTTTTATTGTTGTTCAAAGCGCACGGAACACTTGTGCAAATAGCAAAGACGACTCCAGTTTTTGGGCATGTGCAAAGTCAATGCACAAATATAATGAGAGGGATGGCGGAGCTAGGTGGGGTCCACGGGCTGTGGATGTGGCTGTGGCAGGCCCAGTTTCCACAGCTCTCAAAGATGCCGCGCGCGCGTGTGTTTTGGACACGCGTCCGAACAAAAAGGGTGGCGTCCTTGCTGGGTGGAGGATGCAAAACGGGGCGGAGGTGGTGGCGAGTGATGAGCGCGCGTGGGGTTGGCATGTGTGGCGGAGTGCCGGAGTGGGTGGCATGCACATCTTTGCTGATTGCATTCCCCGCTGCTCGGCCTTGCCCACTCACCTTGTTTGTCGCGCAGCAGGCTCCTGGTCCTGGTCCTGCTCCTGCTCCTGCTCCTGCTCCTCTCGGATGCCGCTCCTGCTTCTCCCGGATACCACTCCTTAGCTCCTCATCCTGCTGGTGTCCTTCACCACGTGCTGCCTCTACGTGCCGCCGTATTGATGTGGGTTATTGTTATAGCCCGAGCGTCGTTATTAACGTTGCACACAAATTGGTTCGAATTCTGCGAAAATGCAAGCGGGGAGCAGGTTGCAATGGCCGCTGCACAGGGAGAAAAAATCTAGAAGATTACAGATTCACCAAAGAAAATAATGTGAGAACTTTAGACTTAAATAAGTGTAAGTATGTGAATAAAGGTATTCAGGAATTAAGCTTATAAAATAGGATTTATGAAGATCTTCAAGAAAATATTCCGGTTACAATTTTAAAATAATATTAAAAAATTTTTAAACTACTTAGGAGCTTTAATTTATACCAAGTATATTTAATATGCCCTTAATATTTTATTAGGAACATATTTATCATTTAAATATAAAAAAATCGTTTGAAGCATGATTGAAGATTTATTTAAATGTTTTTCTCATTTGATTAATCCTGTATTGATGGAAATTATTTTACATTAAATTATTTAAAAAAATTTTATTGCCATAAATAACTCAGATTTTTCTCTGTTTCATCCTTTATGCCTCCTGTTTAGGGTTGATGAATATGCACCCAGAATGTCCTGTTCCTGGACTGAGGTGTGTGTGTGCAGCAAATACTGCTGGAGTGCAGAGCACACGCAAAGATGTGTCAAGTAGTGTTCTGCTCCGAGGGGGATTAAGATGGCCTGAGATCTCGCCCTGGGAGGTGGGTGTTTCTTCCATTGTTGCCCCTGAAATAGATGAAGTCTCTCTCACGACTTGCGTTTCATCTGGCATCCATCTTGGTAGCCTCGCCCCGACTTAACCATTAATTATGTTTACATGAAGAAGACCCCGTGCTTATTATGGTATTCTTTCGGCATTAACCCGCCCATTGGCAGTGATTCTCCAATTTATTTCCCGACTGCCACATGCAAGGATGGCTAGGATGGGTAGGATTACACCCAGCCCAGGACTTCCTTGCACAGTTTTCCCACAGGCTGCGTTGACATTCGTTAAGCCCCGTCCCCATATGGGAACTTAGGTGAAATGCGCTACGCCCTAATTTCAGTTTCCATTTTTTACGGCTCTCCTCCGTTCGAAATTTTCAAGTGATTTAGTGCAATTAGTATAATTAACACAGCGCGTAAGACGAGACAAAGGCGGCATTTTACAATGACAGTAAAATTGAGAGCGGAAAAGGGAAGACGAGGAGATGTGAGCCACATGTCCCGGGGCTGGGCTCGAAGGATATTCTTAAGCCGGCATGTGTTCCCGCCCTGAGCGGAAAGTAATTCCCTGGAAAATGGTAAGTGAGCAGCGAATTGTTGAAAAAATAGAAGCCTATTTGTTTTCTTATAGAGCCTCTTGTAGGAGAGTGTACTTTAAGCAGTCGAAGTACCTTTAAGAAAAGATTATATTCCCTTGGATATAGGTAGGAGGATTTTTTAGAAATTTAGAAATTTCCATAAAGGAAGTGGAACTCTGTGATATGTTTCTTATTTTAAAATCCAATTTGAACTGTATTTGAACTCTCTAAACGAGTTTCAGTTTTAAGAGCATCGAACAAAGAATTGTTTTCACTGAAACTCTGAAATGCCAGGGCATAATTGAAAGTGCAGGCCAATTATTCCTTCGTCTGGTGTCTGTTGGAATCATGATTCATGGGCAAGGATGGCTTTCGGCCTATGTCAGTCGCAGCATTCGCATGCAGGGCGAGCTTTCAGCTTCCTGAGCGGCACAAAAGTCAACACTTTAGTGCAATTCGGAGCAATTAACATTGACAGTAAATATGGAATTTGAGCAGGAATGCCTACGAGGCAAGAGTCGCAGATGGAGTCGAAGTTGGAGTTGGAGTCGGAGACCTAGCTACCTGACACATCCTGCACCGAGTCAACTTCATTTGCATGAAAGTCGGCCGTGTTCATCAGCATTATTTCCCCCCAGGTAGGGAAGCAGGATGCAGCAGCCTAGTGCAGGAATCGGAACCTCTACAGCTTCACCTGGAGGCAACCCCAGTTACTCCCAGTTGCCAGGTGCGTGTTTCTGTGGCAAGGAAGTATATATGTAAGTAACATATATGTGGGGCAGAACAGCAGGAGGTGGCCGTGTGCGTGCTCGTCAATGACAACTGGAAATTAGTTTAATAGTCCAACTCGAAGTCGAAGTCGAAGTCACAGTCAAAGTCCAAAGGTAAACACACACAACACACAGGGCAGCGCTTGTTGATATAGTTATGGCGTTATTTTTTATGTACAGAACCAATAACTGTGATACGTGCAACTGTTAAATTAAGCTAATCACACGGGAATAAGTCATATTTGTTGGCGTTCGCCCTCGATTCCTTGGACTTGGAAAAACTAACAGCCGTGAGTTGAACTCCTTCCAAATTAGCCTTATAAGCAGGAGGCAACGTAGTAATCACCTAGATAAACAGGGGATTCACAGCTTGACAGACAAAAGCATAAATCGAATTAAGCTACCCAGATGCCCAATAATTTCCACAGCTTGTTTGCCCAACTTTCAATCTTTTAAACCGCAAAAAAAAATTCACTGCAGTTAAATCGAAGCGCCAAAAATCCAAAAATCCCATTCGAAAATCCAATTTGATAAATAGAAAGCAATAAATTCAATAATAGAAGACTCGTCGGGTAAAATCCAACCCAAAGCCCTAACCAAATATTTCCGCATTTGCGCAAATTTAGAGCACAAATTAGCAATCTGCCCGGATTTATGAAATATGTGAAAATCGTGACAACAATAACAGAGCCAGATCCGGATCCAATGGCAACATTAACCCCTGCACCATCTAGCCGCTGTTGCAACAACTGCCCTTCGGCAACTCTTCCACCCCCTCAGCCGAAAAAAAAAAATAAAATAAAATAGGAAACCCAAACAGCTGAGTAACTAAAAATGAAGCCAATATAAAGAGAGCGAGCCGCAATAAAAACTGGGCTCGGTCCGAGCTGGAAAAGTCATTGCCCAAAAGGGGGAAGTTTGCCTGGTGTTTAGGGGGTGGTTCTGGGAAGGACGGGTGGGTGGCTTGCGCTGGGCGTCATAAGTGCATAAAATGCTTTTGTGCCCCGCACAAAAAGCGAAGCGAAAAGTTTAATTTTCTCCCAGGCGATGGGCAAGTGAGAGTGCCGGGTAACCAAATCCGTTTAGATCGAAAACAGCAGCAGCAACAGCAACAAAAAAATATAAAATGTATAATAAATGTAACAAATGACGCACACGGTGGGTAGCCCAAAATAAATGGTCCGCTGGCTGGGTGGGTGCACTCGAAGAAACTATCGATGTACTACAGAAATTACTAGAAATTTTAAATAGTTAAAAAGGTGACTAAAAAAGGACTACAAAACGATTTATTATTAAAAAGCCACAAATTTGCCCTGAATTTATTTCCTCAAACATTTTATTATATACTATTAGACGCTTTTCTAAGTGACTTAAAAACTCTAGTGAGTTCTTTGTCGTATAGGGTTATCATTAAGTAAATTGTTTAATTTCTAGCTTGCGAAAATTTATTTTTTAGAAAGTAAAAAAGTTCCCAGAACAGAAAACGTAAATTACATTTTATATTTATAAAAACTCCTCAAAAATATTTCTTTTTTACATAATTTACTACCTCTTAGGGCACTACTTTTCCTTCAGTGTGGATGCTGCGTCCGCTCCGGTTTCCCTGGCGAAGGGCGTTTGCCATTTCAGATTAATGCCCGGCGGCGTCATATGAGAAGAACGATCGTCCCCGTGTGTATGCACTTATTTGACTAATGTCTTTAATAAAAAATTACACAAATTGCAAGGGAAAGTGAAAAATTGGCAGTACGACGACCATCCTGGCAATGCCTGTAATTCTTGCGGCTTACAGAAATTTAGCATTTCGTGGGGAGAGGAGCTGCCACCGCCAAGGAAACACAACCCTTACGCTTCTTTTTTAATATTTACTAATATTGACAATACTTAAAAATTTGGAGAAACCCGGGGTGGAAGTTGAACCAATGGCCCATGGTAACCAGAAACTTTGACATATTTATAGTTGACAGTGGCGTGGCAGGAAATAAAACCCAACCTTGACAATTGTAAAGTGGTGGAACGATAGGTCTGAGAATCGGTGGTGGGTTGCGATGGGATTTACACAGTTTTTCAAGTGCTCGCAAAGCGACCGCCGCCCAACGGTCCCTTGGTGACTTATTAAGGGTTGCATTTAGCGGGCTTTGTGTCATTTCATATGCAAATTGGATTAAAAATGAATCGCATTTTACAATCCCGTATCTGTGTGTGTTTCGTTATATTTTTTTGCTGGCGTTCTGGCGTTTTTCTGGCCACGCGCTTCCCAAATTAGGCCCCCTCGGTCTTATTGGCATAATGCCATAAATAACATTTCCTATTGCCCATTTATTAACTGGGAAAATGCCTTTGATGTTGACAATTTTCATGGAGGCGCGCGGCGCGTTGCTCATTTCGCCTTGATGCCCACTGCCCGATGGCAACCCTAAGCCTATCAAGCGATTAAGTTTTCCCAGATGCTGGTAGAGCCTGATTTGATTAGACGTCTTGTTTAAGGTTGCTAAGCTCATGTCCTGCAATTAAATATGAAAAACTCAAACAATTGGACTTGACATTACCAAAGGGGGGAGTAACTCTTACTTGAGAAGGACTGACAGCTCTTGGAATTATGGGAAATATAGAAAAAAAAGATAGAAGCGAGAGGCTTGACTATGATATAACCGGTACTCAACAGTATGGAGTAAGTTTTAAGATGTTTCTTAAGAAGGGTTTAGAAAACATCAATAAATAGGTGAGTACATATTATAAATCTTAACATTTGCTAAAATAATTGTTTGTTCTTGTAAATCGTATTAAAAAGTGTAGAGCAATGAAAATGTCTATATCTAGTCGTTTCTGGATCTTATTTAAATATATTTATGCTCTATAGTGTCTCCTTTCATTTGTAGTGGGGGTAGTGTAGGCTTATACTCCAGATAATCCGGTATTTAAATAGATTTTACATTATCATTTCATTTGTAGTGGGGGTAGTGTAGGCTTATACTCCAGATAATCCGGTATTTAAATAGATTTTACATTATCTTTCATTATTAAAAATTACTAAACCCTTAAGAAGTTAAATTAATACCCACACAATATATACTTGTATAAATTGATGAAAAGGTACTGAGCCCTAGAACTATTACAATTACAATTACAAACACAAGTCTTGGTTTTTCTAAGTATTCCCTTATGAAGTCATCCGTAACCACTATCCATTAACCACCTTCAACTACCTTTAACCACCTTCAACTACCTTTAACCACCACTTTCCACACATCATAAACTGGGGAAATAACAAACCTTTGACAAACCCACAATATCATGATTTATGCATCCTGGCTGCCGACAGCGATTTCTTGGAACCCCGAATCGATCTCGGACATTTATTCCGAGTTTGGTAAATGTCAATGGCAGGACCTGGCCCGGGTCCTTGGCCTGCAGCTTGCGTTTCCTGTGTGGATCCTGGCCATGTGGCGGGCGCTCATTTCCCTGCCGCCTGTCACAACAGAATGTTAATGTGCGCGGCCCATTAATGGTTTTTCGAAATTATCCTTTTCCCGCATTGTCCTTGGCCAGGGAGATTTATGTCCTTATTGTTTCGGCTATTTTAGGGTTGCTTGACTCTCACCTGGCCGGGCAAATGCACAAATTTGTGGGCAGGCGCCCTGCAACAATGCTAATCTGTGCTCGGGAATCGCAGATCCTCGGAGCTGTAACTCGACTCTTCCCGGGCGATTTGTCAGATTGTAATTCTATATCTGCCGCAGAAACCCTATTTCTGTGAGTTCCTCCTACCCCTCCTGACCCCGATCTCTGATCTGGTGTCGCAGCGCGTGTTTTCAACAGTTTGTTGCAGATTTTGTGCATTTATCATGCGAGTGCGGCTGGCCATCCCCCAAAGTTTTCGGTGGGAATGGGAAATGTAACGCGTGCCGGGGCATGTGGCTTGGGTTTTAGTATTAAATTGTTTTGCGGTCGCTCTGATAATCGGACAATCGTACAATATATTTTATTGGAGTGGCTTGGCCCTGGTCTGGGAATGGTTCGGGGTCCCTCGAAGGGCGTTTTCCTATTTGCAACTCATGTATAATTTAAATGAAATATCTCTGGCAATTGCTGGCATTAATCAGGCAAAAGATGCTCTCATTTGAGAGGTGAGGTAAATAACACTTCAAAGGGCCGAATGGACAGAGTGTCCCTCTGTAAAAACCAGACTTAATCAGAGCTTTCCCAGCCAGGTTTCCTGCCCATTCCATTACCATTTCCCTCATCATTCTATTACACTTTGGGGTAGATCAAACTTTCCCTCTTCCCCCACAGAAAACCGAAAATGACTGCACATTTGTTTTCCCACAGAAAGAGTCCTCTCCTACCTCAAGCGTTATTGATCACATTTTTTGTGTGTCGAAAAATACATATTTTCGAAACCTTTTGGCTACTCATAAAATGCAAACAGAGAGCCCTGTCGGGGCCATGATAAATTCGGAGCTTCCGGTTGGGGTAACTAAGACATCGGCAGGCAAATGAAGAGTCAGCTCCTCGGAGAATAAGAGAAATGGCTGCAATGCATACGTCATTTAACCCCTTTGCGCCATATTTTTCATAAGCTGCCCCACTTTGGGTGATTTTTATTTTTTCGGCCACACAGACACAGACAGAGTCGGGCTGTCTGGCAGTCTGGCAAAGGATGCGTATCCTGGCGCTGTCCTGCCGCCGCCGATAAAATATGTGAAGGGGCGGCTGGTCCGCACGTATAGAGACATTTATTGATAGATAGCAAACGCATCGCTTGAACCCTTTTACATTTGATGAACGTATCGAATTCCCCACATATTGGCAAAAGCGGCAAATTTATGGCTGTTTGATTTATTTTAACTTTTAACACGCCCCAGCAAAATGCTGCCAAAGAGGCGTGCCGAATGCGGCTGCCCAATACCGTCAAGGGATTTAAAGTTTGGGGAGTTGTTCCTGGGTTCTGAGTCCAGAATCCTGATTCCTGGTTCTCGATTCTCGATTCATATGGGGTAGTTCCCCTTGACCTCTGAACCCAGCGCCACAAATCTCTTAATAACTCCAAGGGACCCTCGAGTCTGAGGAATTGGGATTGGCCATTATTGAAATGTGCGCTTGTTGCGGATCTATAAAAAGAATTATAAACTCCCTTTATTAAACGACTTTTTTTTATATGCTGCATAAAAAAACGTAATTGAATGGAAGCTTGAAGTATAAAAAAATGGTTGGGGAGTTCATATAACATTTTTTCTGTAAGGTTTTCCTTTGAAGTTGGGAGAGGAATTTATTAAAAAGATTATTACTAGGCATTTGTTTTGTTGTTTTTGGGGAAATATTTGATATTTTTTATAGTGAGTGATAGATAAAGCTTTAAAATTATTGATTAATTTATAAATATAAGCCTACAAGCATTGTAATTTATAAGCATAGTTATTTAAAAAAAATATTATAAATAAATATATCTAAAAAACTCGTTCAAAGAATTTACTGTTATCTATATCTATATATATAAAAATGGAGCCCAAAAAATGTATCGTAAAAAACTCCTCAAGAACGGCTGGGCCGATTTTGTTCAAATTTTTTTTCAGTTGTAGGTAACTAACAGGAGAAGGTCAGAACGTAATAAAATTTTTAGAAAATCCTCCAGGGTAATGGTGAAAAACAAATAATTAAAATATCAAATTATATAAAAGAGTAGTGAATCGAAATATATGTCAAAGTAAAAACAAATCGTTTCAATATTATTCGGTTTCTTATTCGTTTTTATCAGACGTCCGGATTTGTTTAATTTCTTCCTGTGATTTGTAGGAATAATGCCTGCTAT
>VNJO01006486.1:0-13298 GCA_008042535.1 Drosophila tani | reverse complement strand
AAAATGTTTAGCCTTAAAGATGCGGTTAATTTCTTGGATTTAGCATGGCAAAGCATTAGCAAAAAAAATATTCAAAAAAGCTGGTCTGCATTGTGGCCAAGAACTGCATCTTGTTGGGATGATGAAGATTTTATACCTCTTCAGAATCTGCGTAAAGAACTGCTGACTGATAGCATCGCTGATGGCATAAAATCCATTCAAAATTTGATTCTAGCTTTAAAATTCAGTAATGACCTAACTGAAAAAGATGTCAATGATTGGGCAACTGGTGAAAAGGAATTTTCAATGGAGTTTTCGGATGACGAAATAATAGAACATGCTAAACAAAAAGAATCGCCAGTGCAGCTTACAGACTCTGAAGACGACATTGTGGAAATGGCTACTAAGACAAATATATCTACTGCAGATGCGAAGAAAGCATTTTCAGTTTGTATTCAGTGGGCTGAGGAGAACAATATTGAAATGCAGGATATTCTTTTGTTGAAGAGGATTGAGCAAAAAGCTCAAATCATTCATCTAAACAAAGTTAGTCAACACAAAATAACTTCTTTTTTCAAAAAAGCATAATATGTACTATATATATTTCATATAATAATTAAATGTATTTTAATAAATCATATCACATATGTATGGATTTACTTCACTTAGATTGTTTTAAAAATTTTCACTACTATAGTCCGGACAACTCGATAATCCGGACTTGCCCAAAACTATATGTGTCCGGACTGTCGAAGTTGTACTGTACTTTATAGGGTCGTAGGAGAAATTCCTTCTGCCTGTTACATATATTCTTGACTGGCACTAACTCTATGGGTACCGGTTATAAAAATTAATGAAGAGGAGAAAATGGTATTGGCCAATTGTCGAATCACCGTTAAGCCTAGTACGCAGACAGTAAAACAGTTCGCAACCCGAAAAAGATGTAATCTTTTTCCAGTGTAACCGCTTCTTAAACGGTCATACCAATCTTAAATCAGTTGTTTAATATTTACAATTATTTAATTTATATTTTAAATTTGACAATTCGCATAGACTTGTAGTTTCCAACGCCGTCGCCCAGATTCTCTCGTCCATGCACAACGGCCTCTTTTCCTCCCTATTACTTGTCAAACATTCATTCCTGGATCGACAACGAGGACAAGGGCCGCTTTACCGGTTGCTGCTGGTGATTCTGTTTTTACCAAGTGGAATTAACCACCATCTGGGAGATGGCGGTGGTTGCCGCAGCTACTCCTGCTGCCACCAAATTGCTGGACTGGTCAAATGATTCGAAGTTACTTCGTTCTTGATGGATGCTAGACTCTGATTGTACACCATATCCTTGTTGGCATACATTTGGTTAGAGTGTTCTGTCCATTGCTGAACATGTCCTTTTCGAGCTTGGCAATGAAGGTTTTGTTCAGCCAGACACTCCTCTGACGCCTTCATCTCAGTCATCGAACGTGACATCTCATAGTGCTCATCGAAGTCATGACCAAATATGACATAATAGGTCCCTATTACCTTCCAGGCCTTTTTTATGCAAATGTTTAATATTGCCCAAATCCCTTATCATTGAATTGGTCTCTACCAATTTAATTATTATAACTTTATCTGCTCTTCTAAACGCTTGGACTGGGCTTTTGAATGCATTATTGTGTTTGGCGGGATCTATATTTTTTAAATGTGTGAGGAAACAGTAAAAGAGAGTGATGGACCAATAGTCGATAGGGCTGCAAAACTATCGATGTTACTATCGATAGTATCGAGGTTTTCAAAATGTTCCGATGTATCGATGTTAAATATTGAACATCGATATATCGGATGCTTCACTGCATCAGTGCTGCCAGATTTTTTGGGTCCATTTTTACAATTATTATTAGTTGAAATACGACAAAATTTGATTAATAAGCAAAAAAAAAAAAAAATTAATTTGGTTAAACGCAGCATTGTTAAACCGAAATTTGTGTTCCAAAGTGCAAATAAACGAAATGGCTAGAAGTGGCTAGATCATTTTGAACAAAAAAGCTAACCCGCTCAAAAAGTGGCTAGTTCTAGCCACAAAGTTGCTGAGTTGGCAGCCCTCCACTGCATGGTGACGCTTCAAGCTACGCGTAAGTGTTTGTTGAGTTAAAAATGTGTATAATTTTATAAATTAATTTTTTTGGTAATATGAATAAGTAAGCTTTAACTTGTGAAGACATTATATTTGATTTTTTATTTTATGAAATGAGCATTTAATATTTGTTTTTTTAATTTTAAGAAAAAAAAGTTGAATAAAAAAGCTTTAAATTGTAAAGACCTAATTTTTGTTTTTTTGAATAAAAAAAATTAAAATATAAATTTGGTTCGTTTATTATTAAGAAATTAATAACATTATTTTACACAAACAAAATTAATGTTTGCCTTTTCTATATTTTTCTTAATATAGCATAAGATATATGGTATTTACCGCAATCTATAATAAAAAATGTTCGATGTTTTAACGATATATCGATGTTTTTTTGGAAAACATCGAGGTTTTGAAACATCGAAGTTAAAAACTATCGATGTACCCACTATCGATAGTTTTGCAGCCCTAATAGTCGAGAACGACCTTTTTTATACATTTTTTATTCTGTTCGTCACCGCGGTCTAGAAATACTAAAAGTCTTTTCCTGGTATTTTCTAGTATTTTGTTCGTTCGTCTGCGTACCGGCCTTTAAAACAGCGCTGCCGAAAAGTGTTTCTCGACTATTGACCTCTCGCTCTCCCTCACTGCTTAGAAACGCTGTTCGCGTGCCTGAGTAAAGAGCTTAAAGAGTGACCAAACGATCTCAATTAGTTCACATACGCGAAACACTCAGTTAAATGCCAGTTCCGATATCTTTGTGAGCCACTTTTAACGGGAATTATCTCAGTCAAAGCCAAAATGTTTAAAAAGAAGAGTATATTACAGTAAATTTCACATATATTGCTAAAAATGGCAAAAAAAAAATAAAATTGCTATATTTTTGTCTAATAGCAAATTTCAGAATAAGTGGCATATAATTTTAAAGTTGGCCAGAAATAGCCACTAAATGGCTAACCTGGCTGCACTGGTCTGAGTACGTAGCTTGAGATTGGGGAAAAAAATTATACTAAGGGTATTCCTTTGGTATATTATGCGACAAATAAAAACGGCATAAAAGTATTTTTTTTTCTTAGCCAGACGATATAATTGATCGTTATCGATGCGGTCACACTGGTCACAGCGCAGCTGAAATGTCTAAATTGTGTTAAAAACCATCAAAAAAATTCAAAACAAACCCGTTCCTGGCAATAGAGTGGGACACACACACTGATTGTACCCGGAGGCCACCAGTAAAATGGGCGAGTTCTTCAAATCGCTCAACCTGAACTATTTCACCTCCAGTGAGGGCAGCCCAGCTGCCAACGGGTCATCAGATGGGGTGGCAGGGGGAGGAGTAGGAGCAGCCATATCTGGTAGGCTGGACAACGACTACGTGGGACAGAGCCTGGAAGTTGGTGGCCACAAGCTGCGCACTAAGTGTGTCATTGCCGAAGGTGAGCGGCGGGAAAATTGCCCGGGGGGCGCAGGAACACGGGCTGCCCAGCAGCGACTATGACAAAAATCAATGGAGGAAGAAATCAACACTTCCTTGGAAAAACGCAATCCGGGTTTTTTTTTAATCCCAAACAACATGTTAGGCAAGTGTCGACGTCTGCGCTATTTTTTTACAGCAATGCGTTGGCACAAGCTTTTCCCTAACCACTACTTGCTTACATATTCATGACATGTGAGTCATGTGATCGTATTTCCTCACGGAACGTCCTTCTATAATGTGACTGCAGCTGTCTGAAAATTGCCCCTTTTGATTTAACTAGTCAACTCCCCTTTTTTGTTTGAAGCCACTAGATGACGCTCCAACATTATTTTAAACAGCCCGTTATCAGCGTAGTGTTATCAACTTCCTCTCCTTTCATCCAACAGGCGGATACGCCTTTGTGTACGTTGCCCAAGATGTGCAAACTGGCACCGAGTACGCCCTGAAGCGTCTGATCGGCGCTGATCAGCAGGCGTGCAACGCCATTATTAACGAGATCAGTATTCACAAGCAACTTTCGGGCCATGGGAACATTGTCGCTTTTGTGGGGTCCAGCTACACCGCCCCGTCGTCACAGCAGGGTGCCCAGTACCTTCTTCTAACGGAACTGTGTAAAGGTAAGCACAGCCTTGGGACAGCTGAATGTGTATAAATGTGCATATGGACTCGTATTTATAGGCGGGTCCCTGATAGACTGCTTCAACGCTGACACCCCACCCCTCGATCCGTCTTTGGTGTTGAGGATCTTCTACCAAATGGCGCGGGGTGTGGCCTACTTGCACGCACAAACGCCACCGATAACCCATAGAGACATAAAGGTCGGTGCTCATCCCACTCATCACTGGCGCAGTAAACCGTACTAACCTAATCGTTTCAGATTGAGAACTTCCTTATTGGCAACGATAATCAGATAAAGCTGTGTGATTTCGGCTCTGCCACCAAAGAGGTGCTCTCTCCGACATTTGAGTGGAGCGCGCATCAGCGCAACATGCTGGAGGACCAGCTTAACACTGTAACGACGCCCATGTACAGGGCACCGGAAATGCTCGACACATGGTCCAACAACCCAATTGGGCCCAAGACGGATATCTGGGCCCTGGGCTGCATCCTTTACTTTTTGTGTTACCGCAGGCATCCGTTCGAAGATGGCGGCAAGCTGCGCATCATCAACGCCAATTACATTGTTCCGCCAGACGCACGGTATCAGTGTTTTCGCGACATCATTGTAGGCTGTTTTAAAGTAAATCCCGCCGAACGCTTGGACATTGCTATGGTACTTGAGCGCCTCGCAGCCATCTCTGAAACAAACAATTGGTCCCTTAAGGGAGCTCTGAATTTAGGCGGCATTCCCATCGAGTCATCTCCAGCCAGGAGTCCTGCTCGAAAGACTATCGGACAATCGGAGTTTTACCCCGAGACCTTCATTCCTGCGCCCCAAATAGCGCCTACCTCATCTGTCACCCCATCCTCCAGTAATGGACACGGTAGCCTGCTGTCGTCTCTGCGCGGCGGTGCTGGAACCCTTTTCAAGAACATTAAGGACACCTCCACCAAAGTAATGCAAACAGTGCAACAATCGATTGCCCGCAACGATCTTGACATCAGTCACATTACCTCACGGATCCTGGTTATGCCTTGCCCGTCCGACGGTTTTGAGTCGGCCTACAAGACCAATAACATCGACGACGTCCGCCTGTCTTTAGAGGGTCGATTTTCCCCACAGAAAATAAGCATTTACAACTTTGGCCAGCGTTCAGTGCCCCGATTGCCACCACCCGTGCGAACAGTTGAGGCGGGTTCTGTCTTCGGATGTCCTCAGGCTCACGCTCCCAATCTACAGGTATGTATGTGAGGTGAGAAGGGATATAAATACTGAGAATAGATGAAATCTGATCAAGATTTTATTATATCGTTATAAAGCAATTGGAATTTCTTTTTTTTTTTATTATTATTTTACCTGGTACCCGTAGGTATAAGGGTATTACTACTAAATATCTACCGAGAATGTATCTAACAGGCAGGAGGACCACATATAAAATAACAGCACCGCCAGCCGATATAGCCATGTACGTCTGTCCGTCTGCCTTTCTCTCTGTCCGTCCATATAAAAAAACAGATAGAGTCTATTAGAGCTAGAGCAACCAAATTTGGTCACAACATTCCCATCTGTTTCGCGCAGATTAATTAAGTTTGTTTCTGACTTTGTCCACGCCCACTTCCACTTCTGTCGAACCCCATTAAATACGTGTAACTAAGCTATGGTTCAAATAAAATACATGGGTACATGTCATAACTCCGACCCAATAAAGTACATACATATGTATTGTATATTCTAGACATGTCCGTCTGTCTGTCCGTCTGTCGGTTTCTTCCCAACTAGTCTCTTAGTTTTTGAGCTATCGAGCTGAAATTTTCAGCATAGTCTTATTTCTTTAGCACGCAATATATGTGGCAACGGCCGAAATCGGACTACTAAATCCTATAGCTGCCATAGAAATGATGGCGAAATTATTGTAAAAAAAATTTAGCTTCTCTGTTTTTAAACGTATTTCTATAAATTCTGAGATATAGCAGTTTCTTATGGTTCTAGAAATACGGTTTTAATTTCATTAATATCGGACAACTATATCATATAAGCGATCGATCGATTTATATGAAAATGTAAAATGCTACGTGTAAAATGTAAAATTTTCAAAATTAGTTTTTTTTTCAACATTACTAAAATGGTTTGATTTTCAATGATCCAATTGCAAACTGCAAGGGTTTACAAACTTCGGTTTACCGAAGTTAGCTTTCTTTCTCGTTTTTCCATGTTAATGGGCTATTTAATTTCACCTACAATGCTTTGGGTACCGGGTATCTCACAGTCGGTCACAGTCAACTGTAGCTACCTATGAAAGGCTTTAGAACTTTGGTTCCATGTATTGTAAGCTGGAACTGTGTCACTCTGCCCGGATGTCCTCTTCGAATGATAAAATCCTCCATACTGACGTTATTTATCCTAACAACAGCGAATACTTTTGTCTGAGAATCTTACTGTATATTGAAAAAGGCCGGACATCCGGAAGTATGCAAGGTGTTATTTACAACACCTATCAAACAGTATGCAAAGCTGTAGAGCTTTTGGAAGACGATTCTCACTGATCAAATTTTTTATAGAATTTTAATCAGAGGGGTTTGGGCTGATACAAATAAAGAGCAAACCAAAAATACATTTCTTTAATATAAATAAAGAAAAGTTATAAGTTTTTAAAACATAAATAACGAAAAAATACCATAAAAAAAAAAAAAAAGATTTCATTTTCAAAAGCTATTGATGATCCAAAAGATGAATGGTTCACGATACATCGATTCTGCCAAAATAGAATCGATGTTTGACCGAAAAAAATAGAATCGATAGTATCGACATTGGAATCGATTTTTTTCCAACTCTATTGTGCTACGTGTTTTGTAATGTGAAATGCCTAAAGTCGGTGCGATGTTTTTGTAATTTGATGTTAAATCGGGTCGAACCAAATGTGCAAATTTTAGATTAAATCTCATTTTTAAAAAAATATACAAAGTTGGTCCCACCTTGAAACCAATTGTATGTTATGGAGTTATTAATTCTTGTTCGTTTGTATATAGTGGGAATTACCACTTTTAACAACATTTCTTGGAATGTGCTTTAAAAGCAATATTAACGTCTTTATACTCTTGAGGACTTATAAATACTCAATGCAATCAATAAAATATTGTCATCCACAATACACTAAAATATACAAAAACTGTTTAGATAGTAGATAGGTGTAATAATCAAACTTTCATGCAATTATATAGAAAACATCATTTTTGTCCGATAGTTTTTTATAAAAACTATAAGAAATTGTAATCCTATTTTGTTAAAATGTTTACTCGTTTGCATAGAAACGGACAGACGGACATGGCTGAATCGGATAGTCTGGTGACGCCTATCAAGAATATCAGTATATACTTTATGGGGTCGGAGATGGTTTCTTCATTGCGTTGCAACTTTCTGGTTAAAATTATAATAACCTTATATAAAAATTATTAAAAATGATTTATAATAACAAAGAAAAACAAGTACGAAAGATACAGTCGACTGTGAGATACCCGGTACCCTATGAATTGTGGGTGAAATTAAACAGATCAAGATCATGGAAAAAACAAATGACAAATGAAAACAAATGTTGCTAGGAACATGTTGAGCAACACGCATTGGTGCTCTCAACATAGAAGAAGAAGACTCATACACAGGAACTTTATCGTTTTATAACTTCCATGATTATCATCCGATTTTACTCAAATTTTCAGAAAACGTCCGCACAAGTCTATTTATTATCTATTATCTATTTACTTTAAGCCGATAATTACGACTTTAGCTTGTATAACGATTTTAATGATTTCGTGGGTGATTTTGATTTGCGTGCGACCATGATACAACTATAGAAGGCAGTCTTGTCGAAAAAATAAGGCCCTCGTCCGCAAAATAAGGACCCCGATCGACTGTCAAAGCTCCTGTCAGAGAAACGAATGTATACGCCAACAGTGTAATGTTTTTAGTGTGTATTAGCCTTTAGATAGTGCTTGGTGCTAAAACTACTATTGTAGCTTAATTTTGGAATTTCTGGTTCCGGCTCTGCTTTTCTTTCCGGTACAGCATAATTGTTTAGTCGTGCCCTTATTGGTTGTTGACCATTGCAAAAAGCTATTATTTTCTGTACTTAAGTGCTAATAACAGAGAACCAAATTTGTACGCACACAACCTTAATAAGGCCCAAAAACCCGAATGCTATACACTCGAAGAGACTACCTCCTGTAATTGTATCAGATTCGAATGTTGTCACCGAATTTGGTAACCTAGCTTTTAAAGTCTCTGAGATCTGTTGTTGCATACGGACAGACAGACAGACGGACATAGCTGCTAATGCAGAGCAAGAATATATATACTTTATGGGGTGGGAGATGCCCCTTCTGTAATATTAACCTTGTACCCTATGGGCACTGGGTATAAAAAAAGTTTCCTTTTTTTTACTTATGTCTAGCCCTACGTTCTATTTATAACACACTTGAGTGCTATTCTAACTTGTCAATCTATTCCTTGGACACCACTGCTCTAATGACAACGCTAATGGCCTTATGACACTGCATTATAGTAAATGTACATGATAGACTTAATTTGCCTTCTACTAATCATATTATCCTTCCAATAGGGCCTGTTTACAGTGTCAGCGGACATGTACAACTTTCTCAGTGCGGACGCAAAGAATGTTGTAATCGTACAGACGGGAGACTCGGGTGGATGCACTGCCGCCACTGTCATAAGCGCACTGCTGATGTACGCAGACTTGCTTCAAGAGCCAGAGGACGCTGTACAGGTGTTCGCTGTCAAGCGCCACACCATTAACTTGCGCCCCTCAGAGTTCCGTTACCTGTATTACTTCGGCGATATTTTGCGAACCACTCCCCTGCTGCCGCACTATAAGAACGTTAACCTGGTAGCGCTTAGCTGTCAGCCTGTTCCCAGGATGACGAAGGCTCGCGATGGCTGTCGTGCATACATGGAGGTGTACTGCAATGAGACTATGTTGCTCAGCACACTGCAAGACTACGAAAATATCCGGTAAGATCGGGCAAAATGTTATCCAGATTACTTTTTTACACCTTGCCAATCCAATCGAATCTTGCAGCTTACACCAGGCAGGCCCGGGAAAATTAGTGCTACCTATCAACCTGACCGTGTGCGGAGACGTGACGATAGTATTGTACCACGCCCGGAAGGGAATGGTGCGTCCACAGGGCCTTAAGATATGTCAGTTCCAAATAAACACGGGATTCATTCCCGAGCCGGAAACGCTGATCACCTTCAACAGCAATGACCTCGACGACTTGCCGGATCCCGAGCAGGTGACGTCGAACTTTTGCGTGTCACTCTCGCTGGCCGTAACAGATACGGAAACTCCTCCCAGCCACAAGCCTCCATGGATGCCGGCCAAGCCTAAGCGATCGCCGGCTAACCTTTTTAGCTCGGACCTGGAATTTGCCGAGATGCTCGATAACTTTGGTAGGTGCAACCGGCAACCGGGTAGCCTCGGGACACTTTGATCCACAATTTGGCCTATTTCCAGTAACAAAACCAAGCACACGCTCATCGCCCCCTCCTCCTTTGCGGAAACTTGAGCGCGCCAGTTCTCCACTCGTTCTTCCCGACGTCACAGAGACCTCCCACGATCCTCCGATTGTCACCCCAGAGCCTTCGCCGCCCATTGATCTGCTCAACCTCAACCAGCAGCCCAGCGACGCACCAGCATCGAACCCCCTAGGCAGCGCCATACCCAGCACCGATGCGAGCTTTGACTTGTTGGGGGCCTTCGGCGATGATAACTCTACCGGCATAGGCTCGGCACCAATACCAGATGTCCTTCCAGCCGCGCCCTTGTTGGCGCCGCATCAGGCAAAGATTAACGCAGACCTATTTGACTTATTTGGATCGGTTGATCAGAGCAGTGCAGCTAGCGGTAAGCCCACGACAGGAGTAAACCTTCCGCCATGCGGTGGATCCTTGCCAAGTTTTGTGACCCAGCCCGTGACCAGAAAAGAGTCCTTACCAACCCAGCCGCCAACGGCCCCTTCCGATCCCTTTGCTGACATTGCAAATCTGGCTTCGGGACTCAATATAAACTTTCAACGCAGCGCGACAAGTGGAAAGACTCCTGTCGGCGTTAGTCCCCAGCCGACGCAGTACCCTAGCCCCTCACACAAACCGTCCCAGCCGACGATCCCGCAACAGCAGCCGCAACAAGGTCCGTTTGTAAAGACACCGCCCCAACCACCGCAGTCACAACCGGGCCAAGCACGTCCGGACTACAGCCGGGTTCATTTTGATTCACCAAAGCCAACGCAGCAGGCAGGCTTTGGCGGAAACAAAGGCTCCGATATATTCGCAGACATTCTGGGCCAACAGGGCTACTCCTTCGGCAGTAAGATGAACCAAGGGCCACGCTCCATAAACGAACTGCGCAAGGAGGAGCTGGTCAAGGACATGGATCCCAAGAAAGTGCTCATTATGGAATGGGTAAGCAAAGGGGGCTGACAGTGGCCTCTGTTGAAGTATTCATTGTTTCACCTTTTACAGACTGACGGCAAGAAGAACAATATTCGCGCGCTTCTCTGCTCGATGCACACAGTGCTCTGGGATAATGCCAAGTGGCAGCGCTGTGAGATGTCCACCATGGTGACCCCGGCTGAGGTGAAGAAAGCTTACCGTCGCGCCTGCCTGGCCGTCCATCCGGATAAGGTTAGTGCCATGACAACATTCAATACGGATACGGATCAAGGCTATTAATTATTATTCTCACAGCACAATGGAACTCAAAACGAGGAGATAGCCAAGCTCATTTTCATGGAACTGAACAATGCCTGGACAGATTTCGAAAACGATGCCACGCAGCAAAACATGTTCAACACGTAAAACGCGTCCTGATTCTATATATAATTTTCGCAACTAGCTCTAATTACCTACTTACTCATAGCTAAACCTAGTGTAAGTGTTTATAAAAGCCTAAGCTTTTAAAGTCAACCAATGGAGCCGACACTTCAGACTCCTTCAAACTTGGAGAATCCTTACTTAATTTTGTACCTTCAAAGCCCATTCGACTTTTATATTCCAATTTACTCCCTCTAAACAATTCCGCTGAAGCCTGAAGGAAAAGCGAAAGCGAAAATCAAAGGTAAATGGGCATCTCAACTACCCCTTGTACCCTCCATGTAGTGTGAAATATCGTAAATATCTTTTTCATTTATAGCCAATATGTGATTACTACATGCCTATATTTAATTGAAATTAAAGTTTAAACTTTAAAGGGTATATACAGATTTTATGTATGCAACTATTCCCGAGAATGAAGTGTACATAATAGTATATATCGGTTATCTGAAAAAAAGAAAGAAATCCCGTTTAAGAATTGCCTATTGTCTTTATGTATAGCAATAAATTCTTTATATATGCCGCTGTTAATGCCACCTACTTTTACTATTCCTTCTTGACGCGCTTGCCTGCCACGAAGACTTCCGTGATATTGCGATCACTTCCCGTGTAAATAAATTTCTCCAATAGCTCGTCGACGGTGAGCAGTCGCAGTGGCTTCTCAACGACGCTTACATCAATCAGCAGAGCATCGAACTCTTTGCCCAACATGAAGTTTCCAGTCAGGTGGTCGAGGGAAAGCGCCTTGGCGCCACCCAAAGTAGCAAGGTAGAGTGCCTGCTTGTACTTCAGCTGAACGTAGGCTGGATCGGGATTCTTGGCCACCCCGGTGCCGCGTATGTTTTGCTTCTTGAAAAAGTCCAGGTGCTTCGAAACCTCCAACGAACGCAGTAAGGCATCTTGAATCGATACCGAGTTTCCGCCCGAGACGTCGGTGCCAAGGCCCACAGTCACACCTGCCTTAATTAGCCGCTGTACGTCGCACAGTCCCGAGCTGAGCAGAGTGTTTGACGCAGGACAGTGAGCCACAGATGTGCCCCGATCTTTCAGCAGTGCGACTTCTTTGTCCTCCAGGTGCACTCCATGCGCCATGACCGTCTGGGGAAAACACATAGAGGTAAGTAAAACAAGTAAGAAAGCTACAGTCGAGAGTGCTCGACTATGAGATACCCAGTATGCCCAGTATACCCATTGATATGCAATTTGAAACTATACATACTATATGATACTACTTCGATACTTCTTAAAATAAATCGCCGTTCAAATTACCTCTCATTTATGGGCAACAGTTTTTTATGCAAGAAAGGTCTGAGTTCTAGTCCCGCAACATCCAAAGATTATTTTTTAATTATACCCTTGCAGAGGGTATTATAATTTGTTCAATGATATTTGCAACTCAGTGAAGGAGGCATCTCCGGCCCCATAAATTTTATATATTCTTGACCAGCATCACCAGCGGAGTCGATCTAGCCATGTCCGTCTGTCTGTCTGTTTGTCGGTTTCTTCGCGAACTAGTCTCTCAGTTTTTGAGCTATCTAGCTGAAATTTTCAGCATAGTTTTATTTCTTTAGAACGCAGTATATATGTCGGAACGGCCGAAATCAGACCACTATATCCTATAGCTGCCATTGGAATAATGGCGAAATTATTGTAAAAACAAATTGAACTTCAAAACAAATTCATTTACAGAAGTAGAAAAAAGGGTGAGAGGTGTGTGTGTCAAAAGAACTTCTGATTGAACAGGTTGCATACAGATATTAACAGGTTAAGTATGCATTAACTATTTTTGATTGGCACCATAATTCTTATCCATCTTTTTCGACCTGGAAATGAAAAAAATTCGGACATATTGATGCTTTCCGAAACTTGGCTTGATGATGACAGGCATGTTAATGTTACAAATTTTGATTGCATTGTACAATACAAGAGACCCAATGTTAGAGCGGGCGGTGTAGGTATATATCAAAATGTAAATAGACTCCAACATGTTGTGGTAAAACATAATGACGTTCATGCCCGTAACCATGAATTTGTTTCTAGTCATACATCCTCCGTTGGGGATTTGTGTGCTGCAGAATGCTCTCTGGCTATGGGAAAAAAATTATTATGGTGTCAATTTATATCAATTTATTTATGTATCGATTACAGATATCAAAGATTTTATCCACCACGTGCTTCTGCCATACACAGAGGATGGTTCGAGGTTATTGAATAAGAAATATCACGAAATTCCTGTGATTATTTCG
>VNJO01006470.1:0-13087 GCA_008042535.1 Drosophila tani | reverse complement strand
CACGTTTAGTTGCAGTGAAAATTGCACAACGCTGATTAAGTTCAACTGCCGAATCACCAACGAAATAGATCTGAAGGAATTTATGATCTTTGTTTGGTGGTGGTAACAAAGCGCCCGCTCGATGGTGAATTTGCCCTTGAATCTGAATTTTGTGATGCAATTTCGTGAAAAATTATAGTTGCTCATGTTGATAAAAGAGTGACACTTTGACATATATTTCGATACACTATTTTTTTATATAATTTGATATTTTAATTATTTGTTTTTCACCATTACCCTGGAGGATTTTCTAAACATTTTATTACGTTCTGACCTTCTCCTGTTAGTTACCTACAACTGAAAAAAAATTTGAACAAAATCGGCCCAGCCGTTCTTGAGGAGTTTTTTACTATACATTTTTTGGGCTCCATTTTTATATATATAGATTAACGCTCCTATAACGCTCCTCCTAGCTAATGTTTGTCTGAGTGTGAAGTGCATTTGTTCGCCGACGATGTCCAAGTTTATGTTAGCAGTTTCGTTCGAGAAATAAATGTATGTGTTAGTACCTGTTATATAAAGCTGTTCCTAATTGAAACTTGGGATAAAAAAAGGCTTGCGTCAAAACCTAACGAAATCGAAGATTGAGAGAAACGCACTTAAAAGACTGATCATAAATAATATACCAATTACTTACCACTGGAGCAATCACATATTTAGTGCAACCGGGCGAAATTTTGGTCTACTGCGTCAGATTTCAAACACTAGAACTTTTCGACCGGAATAAATACGACTTTTTATACCCTTGCATGGTATTATAATTCTGTCCAGAAGTTTGCAGCTCAGTGAAGGAAGCATCTCCGACAGCATAAAGTATATATATTCTTGATCAGCATCACCAGCCGAGTCGATTTAGCCATGTCGGTCTGTCCGTCTGTTCATCTGTCCGTTCGTCTGTCCGTATAAAACCACAGATCTCAGAGGTTAGAAAAGCATTATATAAGCTACATATATTCGGATAATTAACTTGGGAAGATTTATGAAATAAAGTTGGAATTTCAATATAGGGTCTAACCGGGATTGATCTCTGGCCCAGGCGGAATTTTCTTACAACTTTTTCTTCAATTTTTTGTACGTTATTATTATTTTTTTTTATCAAAAATAGTAGAATAAAAATAAAAAAAACATATATATATTTTTGCTAAAACAAAATTACAACGGCCAATTTGAGCACTGAGCAATTCCAATATTATATAATGGGCGTCGATTGTCGTTCTAAATATAATGGCGCCACAATCACAGAACGGAAAGAGTCTAAACAAGAAATTACGAATAATAACCAAATTCCCTTTGCTCAATTTCGTTGCATTACCCAACTTTGCCAGAACTGGCAAGCTCAACAGGAAGTTCAGTTTTCAGCCGCTAGAGTGCGCGTTGCCTAACAGCTGATCAAATGTTGTCCCACTGTAGTCTCCAACAAATTGAAGTTATAGTCTATTTACACTAACGTGAGTTACCTATCGATATGCAAGGGCCTTCTCGAAGCGTTTGGACCCTTGCCTGCTTCTGAATTCTGCACAATTTCTACATAGCCCATAACTGTTCTGTTCCTGACAACTGGGAAGGAGAAGTGGAGGCTTCTCAGCAAAGGGATCAACCAAAGCAAGGAACGTGGATAGGTAATAGAAACAAAAGCGCTGAACGTGTTAGGCACGCTTCGGGCCTACACTTCCTAGATGGAGATTCTCAATAAATACTTAATTCATTTTTATATAAAATTTTTCTTATTTATTTTCGCGATTTAAAAATATTTAATTATGATGTTCTGGAAGCTGGCAGAGTCCTCTGCCATATTATCCATAACCGCCATCTCCCTGGAAATGTTCTTGCGAGCTCCCCTGAAGCCTGGCTGATAATCTTGCCACAGCTCGAAGAGAGCCTCTAGGACACCATTGTTCAAAACAAACCTTTTATCACCCATAATTAACAGCTCTGACAATGACAAATTTGTTTTCTTACTTTAACCATCTGACAGAAGACTAACATTTATTTTGTTTTTGATTTAGTGGCTAGTGGCGGTAGCACTAAAATCGGTAATTTATCTATAAAAACTAGTGAAATCGAAATGAACTCAACATTGACTCAACACGAACTCAACTTTTTCCTACCACTAGAACCTGTTCAAAATCTAGACAAAAAAAACCTGCGTTTGACTCAAAACGCAAAAACTCAGCCTAGTGTAAAACTGTATTAAAAGCATTCGTTTTCGTTTTAAAGTTTTCAAAATAGTTTTGCATAATGCTTGAAACGTGTTGCCGTTTTGGACATGAGCAACTTAAAGTTGTCCATAAGGTAAATTGGCTGCTGAGCCCAAATCAGAAGTATTTTTATTAAAATTAGTTATAGTTTTCGACATATTAAATATAAAAAAATACTTTTTTTATAATTACCGGCTATATTTAAAATTATAAATAAAAAAAAAAGAGTTTAAATATATTTTAAAATTCACGTTTTCCAAATATATAACATCAGCAAACATAACAAAAACTCATAGAATCGCCATTATACGAAAGGACAACAGTTTATTCAAGTTTCGAACATTGTGTTATTTTACTGTACGCGGGCAACCCCTGAATTGTTCCTTTCCTTTCCGATTTATTCGTTCGGAAACCAGAACAGAGGACAAGGATTTGTAATAATGCTAAAGGTTAGAAGTGATTTTGAGGTGCAGCCTCCAAATAAATAAAATATATAATTAATAAAATATTTATAAATACAATACAATGAAAATTGCGAAAACGTCAACGAATAAAATACAATTTTTGTTTTCTATTTATATAATCGAATTTTTTTTGCTTAAAATAACAGTTTTTTCATACTTCTGAAACCGCTAGCCAAATGGCATGGGCAAATTTTTCGTGAGGTTGACTCGCAAGTTTATAGAGGAAAACTTAAATTCGTCAAGATATTTTTGAAGAGTAAGCTAGAACTTTCCTGTGTATACAATATAATTATATATTATATTATATTTTACATCTACACGGGTTAGTTATGTTCTACTGATCTGAATAATAATTTTTTGTCAAATTTAAAAGGTTGAGAAGAATTCCGAAGAATAAATAATCTCACAGAATCTCTAGAATCCAGAACCTCTGAGAATTTTATTAGTTGATCATTTAGTTGTTAAATACAAATTCGTAATATTTTTATATACTAATAATATTTGTTAATTTTTTACTCACCATACATATACCGAACAACGAAATCAACACGGTTATCCCATGAATAAGCCATTATGACGGTATTTGGTTTGTGGTAATCCTCATACAAATTATGAAACTAGAAATGCGAATATATTAGAATTACAATGTACATACATATGTACTATGTTCTATGTGTAGTTTACATATTATTTTAAAAACCATCATATGGTTACTATTGAAAGATAGATATAGTAAATAATAGCTCCTTACCTTCGGAGTAGCTTACTTTAGACTAACTAAATGTTTTATATCTCTGCCACATTGGCAACATTATTTTATTTGCATGTATCTAAACATTATATATAAATACATTTATTCTGTAGGATATGCGTTTAAAGAATATATTTACAAATACATATAAAAATATACGTACATATGCATATTTATATGTACATATATATATATATATTTATACATATATGCACGTACATATATATATAGATATATATATATGTATATATATGCACATTCATATATATATATAGATATATATATATGTATATATATGTACAAATGTAATTATTTAAAAGTCAGATCCAAATTTTAGTGAACACTTGTTATTACAATCACAGGAAAAAATTCAAATTATGAGAGTTGTAATAGTACTTATTCTAATATTAAATTTCATAAGAACAAAAAAAAAATTACTCTCTTCTGTTTTTATGTCTTTTATATTCGATTAGACTATTAAATGCTTTTGTTTATTTTGTTTGGTACGTAAGGCAATCTTTACTGTAATTATAGGTGTGAACACAATAGGATATTTTTAGTACACGCTTAACCTATTATAAAATCACATTTTTTTACAAAATAACATAACATATTTTCGGCATCGCTCCTTCGAATCATTAAATGTAGTAAATAATAATTATATTCAATAATACATGGCACACCCGACATTAAAAATAATACTAAAGATTTAAGATTAATCAAAATGATATAATCTAATATATATACAGCTAGCATCACATTATGCTTATGTAAGTCAGAACTGTATTCCAAAACCGTACCATATATGTATTAAGTAGTAATTATGTTTCCTATTAATAAACTTAAACAACTACTACTTAAAACAGTACAGCTGTGTTGTCTCGTTAACACGAAGGGTAATAATATACTCTTGAAGGGGTTTGTTAATTTAGGAATCAACGAATCTTATAACTTTTATAAGATATACATATGTATGTACATATATAAAAACCAGAATGGGGCATCTCCGACCCCATTAAGTACTGCCCGTGTAAAGCAAAAATTTGCAGAGACTATAAGACTGCAGACCTTAAAAGGCTGCTCGTTGGAAAGAATTTGGCACTAATGTAACAATAGTCGAAATTGAGGCATATTTTGACAAAATGTACTACAAAATAGCATCAAAAATGAAAAGATCGTTGTAAAAATGAATTTTGGAAAAATAAAATGGTTTTTAATATGGGAGACCAGGGACCTTTCAATTGATCTTTTAACACTGTTATAGTACTGACTTTGGTGAAAATATATGTAATAAATAATCTTCACACATAACACTTAGAAAAAATTCTACAAGGAAATTCCACCAAATCTGCAGTCAAAGGGCGCCATCCCACAACCGCAAGTTTCATTTTATGTGAGCGCAGTGTAAGCGACGTAATGCATTACATTATTTAACTGCTCCAGAGTTCAACAACGAATTTGCTGTTGAAATGCTCCAACCCACAAAAATTGTAAATTATACTATTAAAAATTGTGAAATATACTATTACTATACTGCGCTCTAGTTCGTAGGTGGTGGCATCACTACTTACAAGAGAACCACCACTACTTACTCCATAGACATCGAAAAGTCAAACCTACTATGTGTTTCGACGTTAGTTTTCTTTAGGGTCGGCTTTCGTTTACCATAGGGGTCAGTCAAGGAAGTACCCATGTGCTAGGTGTGCTAGAGTACTGATACTGTAAACTACTGTAAATTCAGTACAAATTACCACCCAAATTAATTACCACAAATAATTTTGTAGGTTTTTGTTTTTAGGTTTACTTAGGAAAAACAATATTGTATTAATAAATTTAATATAAAGTATTCTTAATATCTTTCTTATAAAATCAAACTTATCTGTAAGGTCAAGCCTAACTCTGCTTTTTCCAGAACTTCTGAACGAAATATTAAACTTCATTTATTTGAATTGATAGAAAATTCAATTCATCAATCGTTTCCGGAAACTTTTTTTCTTTTTTGATCGGAAGAGGAAGATAAATCTGCCTAATTTACATATTTTTAGTTTTCCACCGTTATATCCTCCACTTAAAATTAAATAAAGAACACCAAATCGAGAAATTACGAAAGTTGGACGTTGTCAGTACACTCAAGTGGCCCTTCAAAACCAAGCACGTATTTATTAGGGTTAAGTCTAGTACTAAAATCGGCACAAATCGCTTACGGAATTTTGTGAGCGAGATTGTGAGAAAATGGTCAAAAAAGGTCATCCTGACATGTATTTCCAGGTGTGCTTTGTAAACAAACTTTATAAAAAATCTTTATGAAGAGAAATTAATTCAAACGCTTTGAATGGGCTTCGCCGCCAATAAAATAGTTTCCAATACAACTACAATTGCAATGTCTTTTATGTGTTAAATCGCATATAATCGTCCTCGTCATTACGGCTCTTATCAATTCTACGTTATCCTTAAGGCTATCGAAGCTCTTCACCTGATCTTCCCCTTCCCCCATGTTGCTTGCGAAATAAATACAAATGATATATGTACGTATTTCGCCTACGGAATCACAGCTGCTTATTGTCTGTATCCGACAACCTATTTACCCGGCTCCCTCACGGAATTTCGATCATCTTAGTACCCGACCAGGCGAACAACTTGAAATATTTTAATTTCCTCCTTTCGTTTTTTTTTTTTTTTTTTTTTTTGAAGATTTACAGTGGTCTAAAACTAAAGATAAGTAGGATCTAGTGTTTCAACACCATCTAGAATCATGGGATCAGGTTAAACATAAAGACGATGCCTAGTATCGTTCTACGGTTTGCTAAGAAGGGTAGGTTTATTGGGAGAAGTCTACTAGAATAGTAGGGCAACCAATTTGTTTGCATCCCAGTTGTAAGGTTGCGATTGCCGGGGCCGTTGTCTCAGTCCGCGAAAGATCATCTCCAGATAAATTTGTAATTTACCGATACAGTTGAGGGGGGTACCAAGATTTTTCTGTGTTTTGGGCATCTCTACCGGGAACCATAGATAGGGGGTGCTTTAACTTACATTTGGGTATAAAAATTATGTTGGTGACGCTCTTAGTTTAGTCAGAATCATTCTTTAATATTTTGCCTAATTCCCGGTCGGTACAGTGGTCTGTGAAGCTTAACATGTTTGTCAAATTGTGCATAGCGTAAATACTATATACGAGTATGTCGACACTTTGCACACTTTGAATATAATTAAAACGAAAAGTTAGCAACGTAAAATACGTAGTAATTAACGACTTTTCAATATTAAGACGTACATTTGATTATACAAACTACAAGGAGAATTTTATAGTAAAGAACATACAATTTGATGAGGTAAGAGAAGAGTATTGCTGTGATCATAAGGTCAGGGAGAATTAAAAGCAGTCCTTTAAGTAGTCCTAATTAATTCTTTTTTTAATTAAAAAGTCGTTAATTACTACGTATTTTAAGTTGTTTTAAGTTTGTTTTATTTATATTTCACGCATAAATGTATTCAAAGTGTGCAAAGTGTCGACACATATAGTATTTACGCTAAGCACAATTTGACACAAATTTTAAGCTTCGTAGACCACTGTACCGCGACGATCACACAGACAAGCGCTTGAATTTTGTGTATTGAATTATGAATACACTGTATTCATAATTTGTCAGTGTGCGTGTTTGCTACGGATTTTGTATGGGAATTTGGCTAAACTTTAAAGATTTATTGTGACTAAACTAAGAGCGTCCCCAACATAATTTTTATACCCAAATGTATGTTGAAGCACCCCCTATATATGGTTTTTTTTTTTAAATTTTTTGGAAGGGGCTCCGTTAATAGAAAATTACAAAATACATCAATATACTACAAAAGGGTATCCCGTTTACAAACAGACGGCACAATTACGGCTAACTCGTTAGGAACTCTAAATGAAAATGCCCGGAATACTCACAGACGGCACAATCATGGCTACTCTGTTGCGATAAATACGCAACTGTGCCCGGAATACTCGCAGGCAGCACAGTCGCGGATAACTGGCTAGGTACTCTGCACGAAAATGCCCGGAACACTCGCAGGCAGCACAGTCGCGGCTAACTGGCTGGGTACTCTGCACGAAAATTCCCGGAACACTCGCACTCTGCACAAAAATGCCCGGATTACTCACAGACAGCAAAATTGTGGCTATTCTGGCTGGTACTCTGCACGAAAATGCCCGGAATACTCACAGACAGCAAAATCGTGGGTACTCTGTGGCGAAAAATACGCACGAAATAAGATCAATAAACTAGTTGAGGATCTAGGAAAATTAAAAATGTAAACAATAAGGAACCCAGGTGGCTCCCTTTGGGAATACCTGAGGTCACCCGCAGAACATTTGACAGGTTGTTTTTTAAGAGGACCTTTAGCGTTATGCCATTCAGATAACTTGAAATCCACCTAAGAAAATCGACAGGAAAATCTATTAAGTCGAGTTTCCTAACAAAAAGGGAATGATTTAAGGAGTCAAATGTTTTCCTGAAATCAGTATAAATCACATCTGCCTGCAAATTTTGTAGAAAGCCCCTATAACAAAACAAGTGAGCTCTAAAAGATTAGTTGGCGCTGATTTTTATTTAATAAATCCATACAAGGTGCTGCAAATGGGGAGTTTTGGGTTGGCTGACCACTAAGAGATTCCATTATATTTGTTAGCATTGCTACACAAAAAAAAAATCACTTCGTATCAAATTGTAAAGTGTGTTTCAATTTAAAACTACAGCTAGCCCCAACATTTTAGTATGAATTTGACACTGAAACGGGTCAAACTGATACCCAATAGTATTAAAAACTACATCCCGATACTGCATTTCTGAAGTCTTCGAAGCCTAGTACGCAGACAGTAAAACAGTTCGCAACCCGAAAAAGATAAAAAAATTTTTTCAGTGTGACCGGTTTTTAAAACGCTCTTTTTGGGAGGCAAATAATGCGGTCATAACAATCTTAAGTCAGCTGTGTTGACAAAATAATTTAACTGAAATATATATATATTACTTGTCCAAAATTCTTTCCTGGATCGACAACCAGGACAAGGGCCGCTTTACCGGTAATTTATTTTCTATTAACAGAGCCCCTTCCAAAAAATTATACATTTGTGTATAACAATTATGTTGGGGACGCTCTTAGTTTAATCACAATAAATCTTTAAAGTTTAGCCAAATTCCCATACAAAATCCGTGGCAAACACGCACACTGACAAATTATGAATACATAAAATTCAAGCGCCTGTCTGTGTGATCGTCGCGGTGCAGTGGTCTGTAAAGCTTAAAATTTTTGTTAAATTGTGCTTAGCGTAAATACTATATATGTGGACACTATGCACACTTTGAATACATTAATGCGTAAAATATAAATAAAACAAATTTGACAACGTAAAATATGTAGTAATTAACGACTTTTCAATATTAAGACGTACATTTAAGTATAAATATTATTATTTATCAATTTTTATTTCAAAAATGAAAAATATTTGAAAGAGCGAAAGAAATCTTCAATCTACGTCTTAACACCTTTTGTTCGACGTATGTATGTATGTATTAATTTGTACCGTATGACATACACATAAATATGTACACCGCATATTTCTGAGTACAGCATCATAAAGAATCCAAATTTTAACTTTAACGTCAAATAACTCCGCTAAAATTTGGCACTGTGAATCAAAAATGGGTTTATTCTATTAGTCATTCAATTGCCCGTCTCCTTATAATTTTGCAAAATTCTTTGGTAAACCGAAGTTCGTATACCTGTCTGCAATTGGATCATTAAAAATTGATCCAATTTAGCTATGTTAAATAAAAAAAAATTTTGAAAATTTTGAAAATTTTACATTTTACATGTAGAATTTTATATTTTCATATAAATCGACCGATCGCTTCTATGGCAGCTATATGATATAGTTGGCCGATCTTAATAAAATTAAAGCCGTAATTAGAAAACCGTAAAAAACAGCTATATCTCGAAATTTCAAGTTTTAAAACAGATAAGTTAACATTTTTTTTTTACATTTATTTTTCGGCCGTTCCGACATATATATTGCGTGCTAAAGAAATAAGACTATGCTAAAAATTTCAGCTCGATTGCTCAAGAACTTAGAGACTAGTTCGCGTAAAAGCCGACAGACAGACAGACGGACAGACAGACAGACGGACAGACAGACGGACAGACAGACGGACAGACAGACGGACATGTCTAGATCGACTCGGCTGGTGATGCTGATCAAGAATATATATTCTTGATGGGGTCGGAGATTCCCCCTTCACTTCGTTGCAAATATCATGGAAAAATTATAATACCTTCTGCAAGGGTATAAAAAGCAGTCGCAAAAGTCTGCGTACAGCTAAGAAAATCGTTTTTTAATTGAAAATTAAGAGCTTCTCGGTTACCTCTTTTTGTACAAAACTTCCTTCAGTCGTCAGGGCAACGATTTCATTAATTTTTTTTTTCTGGTGTGATATTCTGCCATTCTTCGAGGATAACTTTTTTAAGGATAGTTTTCGACGTAAGCTTGGGCTTTCTAATGCAACGCTCCAGAAGATCCCATAAATGTTCAATAGGATTTATGTACGGAGATTGTGGTAGAGTTCTCAACAATTTGTATATAATAAAAGCTTAATATTGTGGGTTTTGAGTCAATATATTTTTAAAATATAAACTCTTCTTCCAGGCCCAACCGTTGAGAACTTCAAACCAAATTTGCCTATAATATGTCTATGAAGGACCTATAGCTTAGATTAGAGCCTCTAACGGACAAATTTCCCACGTCGTTGGTCGCAATACACCCCTAAATAAAACTCCATCGGCTCCATGTTTTATGGTAGGCATTAATTTTTGTCTTTCCAAAGCTGTACCACTCTTCCGCCACACCATTTTTTTTCTCCTCATGCCGGCAATGCGAAACTTTCTTTCGACCGAATAAATTAACTTATCCAAGGCTCGGAAGGCTTTGAAATGTGGACAACTGCGAAATTTAGACTTTTTTCTGATTTGTTTTTGAAATACATGGTTTCTTCCTGGACACACTGCTTTTTAATCACATTTTTGGATTGCCCATCGTATAGTATGATCTTATATGGATTTGGAGAACTGTTCCTCAACCTAAATTTCCAACTCGTGGGCTGTCGATTTCGGATTGTTCTGGACTACTTAGAGAAATTTAGATTTTTCTCTTTTCGTCAACTAGCTTGGGCGACCAGATTTTGGCGTCAATAAGATTGATCTTTGAACAGATGACTGCGATCTGCCAATGGTTCTTCCACTTTCTCGGTAACTTTTTGCCCTTAAGCTGCAATTTCAGAATGTTTCTTCTTCCGACATCGCAAATCTCCTCTTCCTTGGGAACCTTTGTGACAAATGTTTATAAAACCCAATAAAAATTGATTATCGAATTGGGCAAAGCCATCTTTGAACCAAAGCAGAATTGGACATTTAATGACGATTTTTTTTAGCTGTACGCAGACTTTTGCGTCTGCTTTTTTAAGAAGGGTTTGAGTAAAATAATTATTATAAGAAAAAGGCTAAGCGCATAATTCTGCAAAAATATAAGGAGGCGGCCAATTGAATGAATAATATAATGAACCCACTGTTCCTTCCCAGTGAAAAATATAAGCGAAGTTATTTGACGCTAAAGTCAAGGTATTACTTATTTTGGGGCTGTACGCAGTAATATGCTGCCGAATGTACGTAAATATATCACAATCGAATCTAAGTTCCACAAAAAAGAGGCTACTTTCGAATATTTTTTAAAAATAAGTACACCATTGAAATTTTTGACCTTTTTTGGACATTATTACTATATAAAAATAAGTCGGGTTTTCTTCCTGACGCTATAACTCCAGAACGCACGAACTGATTTCCACGGTTTTGCATTAATTAGAAAGGTGTCGGGCTCCGTGAGGTTTATAGCAAAGAAAGTTCGGGAAAAATTTCAACAGAAAAGCAGGAAAATCTTTTTTTACATAACAAAGACAATATAATTTATAAGATGTCGAACGGCCATGTATTGCTTTTGCGTATGGTGCCTTATTTTTCCTTGCGACGAAAATCTCGCTCTCAGAGCGTAAAAATCTAAAAATAGAATGCACTTGCTTGTGTGCGTAAGGGCAACGAAAAGGCAAGTGCGCATGTGGGCCTTCGTGTGCGCATGTGTGCTTTCTTGTGCGCAAAGACGACTTTCGGGCCGAAATCATATTTGGGCTTAAACAAATTTTATTTGCAGCTGTAGAAAAAGGGCGCTCTCCTGAAAAGTGTCATTTTTTCCTTGACCAATCGTTTTGAAATTTTGCACACAGCTTCTGCAACTAACTCTCCAGGTATCACCGTTGGGGTTTTTTAATTTTATTTTTATTTTGTATTTTTTATTTAACAATTAAACTTTTTTTTTTAGTCAGGAATTAAATGTTCGACTTCAAAATTTCATGAAAATTGAAAAAAAAAAATAAATATAAAATGAAAAACTCCACGGTGATACCTCTGGACAATTATCCTTTGACAAATGCATTTTCTAGTTTTCATATCGGACGATTCTGTGGATGTACACCGCAAATTAACTCTTTTTGAAGGAGCCACGGGAGGTTCCCTATAACTCCTATCACTAAGCAAGAAATATATTGTAGAAAGAGGAACGCGTATATATGTATGTATTGTCTTTTATTTTAAAACAGGTCTTGCTCGTGTGGTCGCTCAATTCAGACTGCCTCTATTCTATCTCTTATGTTATGTCATGTTAAGTTTACAGAGTTCTTATGTTAAGTTACAGAGTTCTTATAGCTAATGTATGTGTATCGTGTATGTTTATGTATGTGTGTGTAGCTGAAATTGTGTAGTACTGCCGTCCTGGTCAGTCCTACTACTACTCGGCCATCCTGCGAATTGGATCCCCCGATCCTAGTTAGTTACAAGTTGTTTTTTGTTTTATTTATTTGGTTTATAGTTAACAATGAACTGCTAACTTGCCTTAACATAGCTTATTACTAAAATATAATACATGTATTAATATAAAATAAAAAAATAAAAAATTAACAAAGCGAGATTATTATTACAAATTATTCGAATCCAGGAAGGAGTAAATTTTACTTGATATGCATACAATTGAATCTTCAAAAGAAACCACAGAATATAACAAATTATAATTTGAACACATTACCCTAAAGGGCTCATGAATGGCAAAGTTTGATCTACATATTGGCAAGTGAATTGGGCGAAAAGTTCGAGTGAATCTCAAAGGGACAGCTCTGTCAATGTAGCTTAAGAGAAGGGGAGAGTCCACCTCACCTGTAATAAGTTTGTGTAAAAGAATTACTCCACCGCACATTCTGCGATGTTTTAGAGATTGTAAATCAATTAGTTTTAATCTAGATGCGTAGGGTGGTAAGTGTCTAGTCGGATCCCAATTCAGCTGATGAAGAGCAAACAATAAAAACTGTTTTTGAACTGACTCAATCAACCTTTGTTGCTCAATATATTGAGGGCTCCATATACTTGAGCAATATTCCAAAATAGGGCGAACCATGGAAACATACAGAGTTTTTGTTGTGTAAGGATCGTCGAACTCTTTGGCCCAACGTTTTATGAAAGCTAAAACCCCCCTAGCTTTACCAATGGTAACGGAGATATGGCTTTTA
>VNJO01006467.1:0-25694 GCA_008042535.1 Drosophila tani | reverse complement strand
AGATATAATATATATTTTAAGTTAATAGAATTTAATTATTAATCTCGATTTAATAAGCTTCTCCATGAATATATATACACATATATACTTCTATCGTTCTTTTGTTCAATAGATTTTAATAATTATTTCCAATTATATTGCTTAGTAATGTATGGTTTTTTTTTAAGTGCACACAGTCATATATCCCCTCATATATGTATGTATATCACACACACATGTGTTATTCTGGGGGTTAGCCCGCTGCCACGCCTTCTTACATCAGCGAAGTAAATTGCTAGCCCGGCATTTAATTTGATCTTTTGTTTGATTGTGCGCGTCTCGCTTTAATTGAATTTTATGATGATGCTGCAACACACACACATCCACACACCGAGCCACACACACGCGCGCCACACACACACAGGAAGGGAAAATGCTTAGAGTGCGAAAATTAACTAAAAATGTAAAGGTTCTTAAAGGTAAAAGGGTGTTACATATATATTTAAAAAAATACAAAATAATAGTATTTAAATTAATATTTGCAAAATATCAATGGACCTTTTGTCAGGTTTAATTCTGTTAAAAGCAACAATATAATTATAATATTGGTATGCTTTTATTTGACAATTAATAAAATCTCTTTCATATACTTCTTTCATTTACACACGTGTAATATTATTATCTCTCAAATATATATAAAATTATAATTAATTCTTGTTCATTTCAGTTTTTGCAGAGAATACACGTCGTATGTGGAATTCCACTTCAACTTGAACTCAAAATTCAGTACTTATTGTTAATGAATAATTATTTAACCAAAGCTTTGGCTTCGTTCACATCTTCGCCCGGCTTCTGGGCCCGGAAATTGAATATGCTCAGCCTGTGATATGATATTTATATTCCATTTCGAAATAGCATGTGACTGTCAATGGATTTCCCTGGGATTCCGCGAAGTTTCCGTTCTGGTTTTCGCTTTGGTTCTATGTGCCATTTGTTTTTTGCGGTTCAGGCTGTCCAGATGTCCAGATGTCCAGGCCAAGGCAGTCATCAACATCCCCATCAACGTCAGCGGGGCCGCAGCAACCGCAGCTGAGTCAACAACAAAAGTGTCAACTGCTCATGCGAGCGTCCAATAATACATCCGCAGAAATGCAACAAACATTTAATTTACAAAAAAATAAAATAAAAACTGAGGAACAACTGCTGACTGCCCGAATGACATTGCCGGACATTATGAAATTTTCAACGCGACTGCATTATTAATACAATAAATAATATACGAGGGGCGCTGAGAGAGAGAGAGTGAGAGAAAAACCAAAGAACCGAAACGCAGGGATGTCATAAAAGAGGATATCGACGGACCAATGCCCTGATTCTAACAGTCCTTGAAAATAGAAGAGGATTCCTATTCTTTTTTTGAAGCTTTAAGTACTTATTTTCGTGTTGGATGAGAGTTAAACTAGAATTTTCAACGAGACCTTGCTGCAAATTGGAGGTAACTATAGTGAGCCATGGCTCTCTCTCGAAACAGCTGTGTTTTTGTGTTTTTTATAGTATATGTTTATATATTTTTAATTCAAGTTTAATTCCCTTTGAAGTTTTTCTAAGTATTTATTTACTTATTTATGGTTTCAATATGAATGTAGTGTTTTTTACAAGTAAAGTTAGTTATTAATACGATTATTATCATTGTTTGTAACCTATAATTTAGGCCAAAGGTGTTTAATTTCAAGTTTATTAACAGTATTAATTTTCCTTTAGAGTATTTTTTAATTACATAAAATATAGATCGAACTAAAATATTTATTATAAATGAAAAGAAAACATATTGGAGTATATAAACAGATATGTGTATATGTATGTGTTTTTATTTATGTAATGTATAAAGTAAAGACGATGTCTTAATCTCAGTCAAATGGATATTTAATCTCGCTTTTATTTTTATTTTTTGTTTTTGTCTTTTTTTAAAGCGAACTCCGTGGAATTAATTTCCATGGCGTCCGAACATATTTACGCACTTTTTGCTCTGCCTCCGCAATATGGTAAATGTTGTTAAAATATTTTATTTACACGGCCCGGCAAATTGCAATTGGCAGTTGATTTTGCGCCATGTCGGTGTCCTTGTCCTGGGCATTTTTTATTCGCCTCTTCTCTTTTATTTTTTTTCGTTGTATTTTACCCAGTTTGCAGTTGAGTTCGTTTTTTCCCTTGTCACTTTTGGTTTGTTTTTATTCAAATTTGCATGCTTAACATAATTCATTTCATTTCTGGTCTTCCACTTTTCCGCCGACGGCTCTTTGTTCCGGGATGTCATCGCCGGGCAGCGTCTGAATTGATGCCGAATTCAATTGGACGCCAGGCAGCTTGCCAAGGTCCTTTGTCCCTCCAGGATGCTGTACAGCGAGCGGAGTTTTGCGATTTATTTAAATAATATACTTTTATTTTTATTTCAGTAAATTTCAATCTAAATTCAAGCTTTCAAGAACGAAGAAAAATGTGTATATTAAATATGTTTTATAAGATCTTTGAAAATCAAGTTTTTGTATGCTGTTTTTTTTTTTGTTCAAGTGTATCCCCTTACATCTCTATATACGTATATATATACATAGTGTGGCATGTGGCAGTTACTGGCAATGTTCTTTGGCGGCAATTTGCGGGGAATGCTCTCGGCTTGCTTGCGGCTGGCTAAGACAGCGGCTTAAACGATTGCGGCCAAGTCGAGGCGGGGCGAGGCGAGGCGGCTGATATCGGCTCTGCTGAGACCGAAGACCGAAAACCGAGTAATAAATGCGCATCGCATCGCACAAACGGAAATAGACAGCGATTCCGGAGCTGGATTTGTGGCAAGCACACGAATAACAGATACTGAAGGGTCTCAAATTTAATTCAGAACAAGCCGCAAATGCGTAAAGTTTGGACTCCATTTTATGGCTCAAGAGCAAGCAGCGTTACTGGAACTTAAAATAGTGGAAAATGTACTGCAAAGAGGAGCTAAAATAATTCGATTTATCTATTTATTATTGATGCCGTAGAATAACTTTGCATTACTAATAATTTTAATAATAATAAAAATACAAAAGACAATATAAAATATTTTTAAAATATTTACTCAGTGAAGAATTCAACTCAGTTCCACAACTATTGCCATAAATGCCTGTCAAAGGCCTGACAGTTGGACCGCAAAAACAAAATGCAGCCACACACATTGTCAACGGTTGATTCTTTTTGAGCTCAATTCAATTTAATGCATTTTTGGTTATTCGTTAATTCAATTTATAAATAACAATTTCATAAATTTACCGAGGAATGTACCTTTTTGAGGCCCAAACATAATTTCATATACTATATATATTTGTGCTAACCCGTTTATGCCATTAAAATGTTTTGCCAAGACTATTATTGCGTGTGGAATTTAATTTGGAAATCAATAAAGGCAACAACCGGGAACTGCACTCCGGCTCGGAGGGAGGCAGGCAGACAGGATGGAGGTCCTGCCACAGACATGATGCCAATGGTCGCCGCAGAGATTTTGCAGTTGCAGTTGCGCGCGGAAATGGCGTCGTTAAATTGGTTCCGCATCCGGTTGGCAATGGCCATGGCCATTGCCGTCGCCGTCGAAGCAAGTGGAAGCGAGAGGCAGCAAGGACAACAAGGACAACAAGGACACTGGAGCTGCAGGACAGTTGAAGTTTACTGCCATTTGACTGCAGCCCCGATGACGCGACGCAGCCCCCGAGGCTGCCGTCAAGGAATCCACTTTGCACTTACATTTCCTCCTCGCGGACGCGGGATTAGGATAATTGCCAATAGCAGTTCAGAGGTGATTAACGGAAGCTGCAAATCGATATCGATATCGATATGTATGCAAGCTGACACTTAATTAATTGGGACCATATCAGGTTCCTCTAAATAATATCGTAATATCTAGATTCTAGACCGACTCGGCTGCTGTATTTTTTCCTTAATTACCAAACGTTTGAAAGGATTCCTTCCGTGACTTTTGTGGGCTGCGATTTACGTTGCAAAATTGATTAAGTTCGATGCCCGCGAACCGAGTTCGCCGACGGCTCACGGCGGCACCTGCATAATTAATGCCACATGTAGTTGCCGATGTAGCTACACATGGATCTGGCTGTCGATGTCGTTACATGTGGCTGCGGAGGCGGATGGAGGCGGATGTGGATGGAGCTGGCTCCGGAATTCAATTAACTCCAACTGAGGCTGAGACTGGGGGGCGGCGGAAGAACGTAAAAACCTTTGAGGCGTCAATGAGCAACCGCAATTGATATAAATTTGAAATTTTGCAGCCTCCATTTACGGCCTCTCCTCTTTTTGCCTCAATAAAAAATTTAATTTCCAGCCTAATGGTTGTCATGTGTGTAAGGGGATCCTCTTCGGCGCCGGCTGCACTTAATTTGCTCCTCGAGTCCTGGCCGTAAAAGACCGAAAGGCCATTGACTGAAATGAAATAAAAGCGCTTGCAGTGTGTGTAATAAATTCTGAAAGTGCCGTGTTCCCTTAACGCTCATTCTGCCTTGCACTCCCCTTTTCTTTTTTTTCTCCCAGTGCAGCTTCATTTTAAATTCCAAAAATAACACAGATCAGAGAAATAGACTTGGAAATCATTTGATTTAAGAGCAGATTTTCCAAGAATTTCAAGGAAAAATAAATGTCTGCCATTAAATTCGTGGAATATCGTGATTTCTTGAATGTTAGAAAGTTTCCCTTACAGCAAAATGTGGGCGTCCCAGGGCCACGCCCCCCTGCTGTTCAGCTATTTCCAGATTTTCAGTTCGGTTCCCACAATTCAGACTGCCCTTTGCATGCGGCACGCAAAAGCAAAAAAAAGACGGAAAAAAAGAGCAGCAAAAAATTCAGAAAGCAAAAATGGAAACTGAGGAGTAGGATCTGCAGTACTGGGAATGGCCAAAGCCAGTGTCCAGCGACCAGCGACCAGAACCAGAAGCAGCACCAAAACCAAAGCGCCGGAATGCTCAAGTTGAGCCCACACACACACCCACCCATACGATGTCCTCCGTCGGAGCGAATTACGGACATTGGGCTACCATTTTGGCCAGCAATCCACTTACGTTGAAACGAAACCGTTCTCGAGACAAGAGGCAGCAGGGGCATGCACGGCAAGGCGATGGGAACGATACTGAATTGTTAATAAGCCATCAAATTATCAAGTTTGAATATTTATTAAATATATTTCAAGGGCATTTGTTGAAATAATAATAGAACATTATCTAAAGCTCACTCTAAAATATCTTTCTTCTATATAAAATATGAAAATAAATTAGTAATATAATCAGCATAATTAAATTACTGCATAGACATAAACATAAGAATTCATAAATAATTACAAGCCATTACAAATATTTATTTAATATTTATAAAATTTATAAAAATTAAAGATAATATTTAATATTTACCAGAGATTACTTATGGGAAGCACTTACCTACCACTACTTACCGTGTTTACAACAATCCTTAGATCAAGGCACCAACAAAGTTTAAATCTCAATTGAATCGAAATGGCGTATACGTAATATCACGTATACGACGTGTGGTCGGCCATAGTTAGCATATTCCGCATAAATGCCCTGAGACTAGACCGGTGAGGGTATGCCCCCCCATACTTCGTTAGGGGCAATCATTGGACGATGGCCTGCCCTCGTGCTTTTCAATTTACAAAATACGCCTCCAGCCGCTTTTCACGCGTCGCGAACTCGCCGCATTCACGCAAAAAACAGAGAAAACAGAAAAAGAAAAGCGGAAAAAGGCAAAATACAAAACGGGGGAAAAACGGAAAATAAAAGGGAAAATCGACGGCAAAAAAAAAAAGGAAAACAAAAAGAAAACGAAAGTGGAATCGAGAACGGGGCAACTAGCCCGTGACAGGAAAGCGACAAAGCCCTCGGCTATTAAACCAGCTCCTTTCAATGCCCGTCCCCGTCCTCCGTTTTCCCGATGCATTTTCCAGACCCGCCCCCGCCCCGAGTAAAACGCATTGGAATTTGTAATTTCTTGAAGGGGTTTTTCGGTTTTTATTCATAATTCATTACTTGGTTTATATTTATACTATATTCTTTTTTTACCGCATATTTACCGCCGTCGTCGTGGAGCTCAAAGCGGAGCCAGAATCTGCCCGTTACTCTCAAGTACACCTACAAATAATTCTCTACATCAAGTGCTTAGCTTTTTTCTCATTTTTTCTTATTTGGTTAGGGACGCTGTCCTCTGTCCGCTTTTCTCGTTTCTCAATTTCGGCTTTATTTTCCTTTCGGGCCTCGCTTTCGATTCGTTAAATTTTAGCTTAATCTTAAGTGTGCTTCTCTGCTTTTCCTTCAACGCATATTTCATTTCATTTCATCTTATTTTCCTTACGCCTCTCCGCTCTGCCAATTTTCCGCAATCATTCGGAGTAATTTTCTCAAAATCTTTTCCAATGACAAGCAGCGCCCAGCTCTCGGTTTCCTTTTTAAGTTTCTTCTTACCACTTACACAAATTGTATTTGACTATTTTTTGCACACACATAAAAAAAAAACAACACACATCTATGTTTCGTATGCTCATAATTTATAGGTAAATATGTAATTTTTGCTTGGCGGTTCTGTTCTGCTTTTGGATTTTCGCTTAATCGCCGCGGCTAAAAGTTTGCAGTTGCGAAAGTTTAAAAGCAAGTTAAGCGGTTAAGTGAAACCTTTTAGCGCAGTGAAAAGGCAGCTCATTAAATTAAGTTAATCTAATAACAAGTTAAATATGTTTTTTTCATAGATTTTGGATTTTGATTTAAATTTAAACCCAATTTAAACTCAACTTTAAAGCCTTTTGCATTCATAATTTATTTTTAATTTAAAATATTCAATTTTAGGAAATCAAAAACATTGCTAAGCCTTTGGAAAAACCACCACAAAAGTGTGGAAATCTCAATTGATCTTATAGAAGCACTCACCCACTTTGGGGTTTGCAAAAAGCAAACGGAAAACGCGACAAGTGGAAAGCTGAGGGCGAGTAATTGCTGAATGGCTGCTGAGAGCTTTTCAGCCTGCACTTTTTCTCGTTTTCCCGTTTTCTCTGTTCTATTTTTTGTGTAGGCCGAGTAAGCGAAAATCCCAAATAGACGCCTTATGTATACGTTTGTAAACACTTTTCTTTAGTATTTATCGTACTTTAGATTTGGCCTTTGCTATGCACACACTCCCTGTCCTTCGCTTTATGTCCTTCATGCTTCTGTCTCTCTGCTAGTCGCTCTTTGCTTTTGTTTTTCTCAAACATGTTAGTCGCCATCTTCACCTGCTCCTTGACAGACTCCAAACGACTCCACACTGAGCGAAAAGGTTCAAGAAATAGTGTGGTTTCCATATAAAATATGAATAATGAACATGGCTCAGTTAGCAGTATTTTGGGTTGTGGGAAATAATAATAGTTTATAATTTATAATTTTAGTTTTCTGAAACTTGGAATGAATATAAAAATGAAATCAAAAGGTAACCACGTTGAAATTTATTTTTTTTCTTAAATAATTGAAAGTCTTGAATAACTTTTTTTTTAGAAAACTTAAACGCTGACTAAGACATTCCTTTAATTCCCTTCTTCCCTGACTTTTTCCCTCAGTGCACACCTGTGCTTGCTTGTTATCTGTAAGTGTATCTGTGTCTCCTCCATCTCGTGTGTGTGTTTGTTTGCTTGGCTTTATTTTCATTTTCTTTTTATTCCGGTGAAAAATTGACATATTCGGTACTCTTGCAAGTGGAGTCGAGTCGAGTTGAGTTGAGTTTTCTTTGCGTTTCCGCCTGGCGTTGACTAACAGCTTGGATTTCCGGTATTTCTGTCGGAGACAACACAAGCCCTTGGAGTGGAGTTCAGCTTTCCTTCCTCCCCCCCCAGGAAAAACTTTGGCCGGAATGTGTGGATGTGGGTTTGGGTTTTCTGGGAAATGGCCTGGAATGCGTATTGCCATTTGGGTTTGGGTTTTGGGTCTGATTCTCAACCAATTACGTGCAAAGTTTCGGGAGGAGCTCTCTCTCTGTGTGAACTTATTTTCTACTATTTTCTGTTTTTTTTTTTTGTTTTTTTCTCTCTGTGTGACTGTTGTTATGGGTTAACAGTGGTTACTGTTACGATTACGATTACGGTTACTAGTGCGGATTGCTACGGCTGCTGCTACTGCTCCTCGTCCTGGGCGTGTGGCCTAACCGAGGATCTTCTTGAAGTAGCTAACTGTTTCCGGCTTGGTTAGCGAGCGTCGTCGATTTGGCTTGAATGGCGCCTCGGTTTCCTCCAGGAAGTTGTGACGCGTGGTGGCTGCCTCCGCCTCCTCCTCCGGCGGCTCGCCCTCCTCGGAAGCAGTCTCCACCTCGTCCTCCTTCTTCTTGGCCAGCTTCTCGGGAATTGCAGTTGTTGATGCTGCCGCTGCTGCTGGTGTGACATTCGATTTGATTTGATTAGCTGCGGCGGCTGTTGCAGCTGCTGCTGGCGCTTCACTGGCAATTACTGTTGCTGCTGCTGCTGCTGTTGCTGGTTTCGGAGCTGCAGTTGCTGCTGCTGCTGGTGTTGCTGGTGGTGTTGCTGCGGTCTCCTCAGCTATTTTCACGCTTGTCTTGGCCCCATCGACTGTGGTTGCTGCTGTTGTACCTGTTGTCGCTGTCACGCTTGATGTTGCTGCTGTTGCTGCTGCAGCTGCTGTCACTCCCTTCGATGACGTGACTGTTGATGGCTCTGCTTCCGCCTGCTTAACTGTTGTTGTCGCTGCTGCTGCTGTCGGAGTGGTGGTAATTGTCGCATGCTCGCTGGCATGCTCGCTGGCATGCTTTGAGGGCGGCACATAATGCGACTTCACCAGCAACATTGGCGGTATAAAGCGCGTATTGTCCGCGGACTCGTTGACGTGCGTTGCATGTTGCTGTTGCAACTCGAACTGTTGCTGCTGCTGCTGCTGTTGCTGTTGCTGGTGATGCTGCTGCGAGGGATGAATGGGATGGGCCATGTTGCCGTTGGCTTCGTTTCGGGCAGAGGTAACTGCAATGCCAGCTGTTGTTGTTGCCAATGTGGGTGTTGCCGTTGTTGTTGAAGTTGCTGTTGCTGCTGCTGCTGCTGCTGTGGTTGTTATTGGTGAAGTTGCCGCCGCTGTTGTTACTGTTGTTGTTGATTGCTCTGGTTTTTCCGAGGTTGTTGTTGATTGGTGTGGCTTTTCTGAAGTTGTTGGTGATTGGTGTGGTTTTTCTGAAGTTGTTGTTGATTGTAGTAATTTTTCCGTAGTTGTTGTTGATTGTTCGGTCGTTGTTGTTGCTGCTGGCTTAGGCTTCACTGTGCTTGTGGTCGTGGCTGTTGTTGTTGTTGATGGCTCTGGCTCTGGCTTCACTGGCTTGGCTGTTGTTGTAACTTGCTCCTTTGTAGGTGTAGTCATTGGGACTGCTGTTGTTGTTGTGGTTGTTGCTGGTGCAGTGGTTGTTGTTGCTGCTGTTAGCTTAGGTGTTGTTGCTGGCGCCTCAGAACTTGTGGTGGTGTCGATCAGCTCTTTTGGTGTTGTAATTACCGGAGCAGCAGTGGTTTTCATTGTTGTTGGTGTGCCCGTTGTTGAAACCGTGGTCTTAGCTGTTGCCTTAGCTGTGGTGGTTGTTGCCTTGACCTCGAAAATCGGGGACATGGTGCGCAGATCCTGCGGCAGGATCTTCTTCTTGTGCGGCAAGTGCTCGAATATCTCATTGGAGACATCACTGTTGCTGTCCTCGTCCTCGTTAAGGGGCAAGCCCAAGCCAAAGGCCATGCCCGGCGGCAGTTGCTCCTCGCTAAGCGCCGGCTGGTCACCCATCATTATCTCCTCCTTGTGCTCCTTCTGCTCCCTCTGCTCCTTCTCCTCCCGCTCCTGCTCCTGTTGGTGAACCATGGTCTTCCTGGTCTTCTGCTGGTGTTGCTGCTGCTGCTGTTGCTGTTGGTGTTGCTGGTGACTCTGCAGCTTCTTGGCAAAGTCCGGAACAATCACCTTCTTGGCCGACTTCTTCACCGGCTTGGGCACCTGATCCGGGATCCTATACAGACCAGACAGGGACACCGTACCAGGGGCATCCGATTGCATGAGCTCGCCCAGACCCGGAACGGAGGAGGAGACATGTGGGACTGGAGGCGCCACTTGGATGTTGATGGCCATGCGGGATCCATAGTTCGGCAGCAGGTCGATGTCATTGTTCTCGTTGTTGTCCGTGCGGATGTTCTTGATGATCTGCAGCGACTTGAAGTGCGAGTTGGTGATGTCCGTGATGCGTTGGGCCTCCAGGCGTTCCTTCGGGCAGATCAGCTGGCCAATGGCGCGCTCACGATCCTGGAAAGAGAGGTTATCAGGGTTTAAGGATACGAAGGAAATGAAGAAATTATGTTAGCCATTAAAATGTATTTTAAAAATTTAATTTTTCAGATTTAATATCTTAAGGAAGACTCACCTCCTTGCCCTTGCAGGTGTGTCGCAGCAGTCCCTCCTCCTGGCAATTGCGGATCAGCTCAATGCTGGCCGTGTCCGCCATGTACTGCATGGTCAAGTTCGGCATGTCCTTCAGGATGCAAGCATCCGCCCAGCTTGGCACTATGTGGAGGCGAAGCGGCGGGATTACACAACTGGTTCATCGGCCTGGGAAAGATTCCGGGGACTTACCTGGCATCTCGCAAAGGAAGGAGGCAGTCTCGGGTCCACCGCATCGAAGTGCATGCCAGCGATAGTCACGGATGGGATCAATGACGGCGCACAGCGGGGCATCCATCAGCGGCAAGGACTCCGCCCAGTAGCCAGTGTCCGCCACCAAGGGACGCGAGTTCCTGAGCCCACAAAAAATACAGGAAAATGAATTAATTTACTTAATTAAATTTATAAAATTTAATGGGAAATAGTTGTGTTTGAGGTTTATAAAAAATTTCTTTCCCTTCTTTGACCTAAAATATATATTCATTTATGGTTCCTCTCTTCTTAATTAATTTCCAAATAAAATTGTTTCCCTTTGCCTCTTCTCTCTGGCTTTCATTTGTAATATTTTTCCAGAACTTGCTTGGCATTTGCCGCTCGTTAAGTTGAACAGTTTCCCAAAACCTTGACTCCGCAGCGGTCACAGATCTATTCCTAAATGAAGGACTGCTATACACATGTCGGCCCCAACAGGACAATTGTCACACAATCCCTTTCGGCTCTATTTGTAGCTCAATGTTTACACTGTCAAAAAAAACAAGAAGGCTTTAAACCTCACTTAAAAAAAAATATTTATAAACCTCTTCACAAATCAATGTGACTTTAAAATTAATTAAAAAATATGATTTATGTATATGGAAAGGCTTCGACTCTAGTTTAAGTTAAACAAAATAAGTTTTCAAGAAAATATAAATACATTTTACATTATTTTTAAATATAAAAATATTCATAAGTAAATAAAAGTAATATTTTTTGTATTTTTAAAATGTCTATCCTTCTAATTTTATTTAAAATATTTATATTTAAACTATACTTATACTTAAACTATACAAATGTATTTATTATAGATTTTTGTTAATATCTTCAGTGCATTGTTCCTGCTATTTTTGGCAATGATGTTGATGTTGTTTTTTATATTTTTTGTATATTTTTTTTGCTACTATTGTTGTACTTACGACCACATAAAACGATCCGAGTTCTGCGGTCGCATGAGACCAATCCAAACGATGTCGTTCACATCCAATTCCCTCAGCAGGTCGCGCGTTGCATCGAATTGAAAACTGTTGTCGACTGTAAGGACATCCCCTCACACACACACACACGCACACATATGCCGAAAAAAAGGATGAGAAGAGAGAGAGGGAGAATAGTTCAAATGAAAACGAGACGACAAATGCTTTTTATTTGTTCTACACAGAGTATTTCTATTAAATTCGCCCCGTCCATTGTTGTTTTTTGTTCTTTTTTATTTAGCTTTTTGTTTCTATTGCTTTTTTTTTTGTTTTGTTTTGTTTTTGGGACAGGATGTGTGTTTCGTTTTTTTTTTTCGGGGATGTGGAAGCCATCAGCTCGATGCCATCCTCCAGTGACAACACAAATTGTTAACAAAACGCTGTTGGAAAATTATTTTTGTTTTCATTTTTCCAGCTCTCGTGTCAGTTTCTGTTTCCACTCCTGTTTGCGATTGTTATTTAGCCTTTGTTTGTGCTTAACCCCCTCAGCTTTTTGCCACTGTCCAGCATCCTGACACACACACTATCATATTTGCATATGTTGGGGAAAAAAAAAAGAAAATGTCTCTAGGCTCAGTGACCCCTGACTTGCCCACAGAATTCCCCTTAAAGGTAGCTATAGTAAGAAGGTGTGTTAATAAATAAAAATAATAAATATTATTCTTAGGAAGTTGAGTTTCCCTTGAAAAAGCAATATTTGTTCAAGGAATCCTTGGACGTGTATCAAAGTCCTTTAAAGATTTGATTTTAAGCCAAGAAAATATGTATTTAAATTAGAAATTAGTTGGTATTTAGCTGAGGATGTTGGTAAGCCTTTGAAAAATAAAGTAAAATAATAAATCCCTAGCAAAGGGAGTCGCTGTTATTATTCCTACAAAATCCCCAATAATTCACATGAATAAATTTAAGCTCGGTGACTTTTATCTGCAAATCGATGCGGATGCGGATGCGGATGACCCAGCAAAGATCGCAGCAGGCCCCATGGAAAACTTTTGTTGAAAGCAAAAATATATTGGCAACTTTCTGGTAGCCGACGAGGACGAGGACAATATTGAGGCGATGGCTGTTTTGGGTCATTTGCCGGTGACCGGTGACGGGGTGATTGTGATTTAGATGCACCTAGCTGCTGGCCATCTTTATCTGGCCACTGTGACCCCAATCTTAACCTGGTCCACTTCCACTTCCACTCCCATTTCCCCATCTAAGCCAGGCGCTGCTGCAGCGACAGCATTTGTCAGGAGGATTTATTGTATTATGAGGTCGGGTCGGGAGGTTGGAGCTGCAGGCCGAGACTGAAAATGAAAATGAAAATGAGAGGCAAAAGCAATGCGGTAAATGGGGATGGATTCCGGGGTTCGGACTCGGACTCGGACTCGGCCAGAGAGGTTGATTCTCTGGCAAAGCTCTTTCGGGGAGGGGGAGGAACGGGGTTCGAGCCACATAAAAGACTCGACTGTGGCTGCGTCACTTTGCTGTCATTTCATTCATTTGCGGACCACAATAGCACCTCCTTCTCCTCCTCCTACTCCTCACGCTCCTCCCGCTCCTGCTGCCGGAATCTAGATGCATTCGTTGCTAGGTGACAGTCGCTCGGTTGCTCCTGCAGCTCCTGCTGCTCCTCCGTCCTTTGTGCCAACAGCTGCCGGACATTTGTAATAATGTGCAGGACTACGACTACGACTACTACTGCTCCCTGGTCCCTGTGCCCCCCCCTGGGGGGCAGCTTGGCTAACCAGCTCTCAGCTCAGCTCTGGCTGCCCCAACTGTGTCCATTTTTCACTTCCTCCGCCGCCTCCTGTGGCCTAGGCTTATTTGCATTTTACATTTTGCTGGCATTTGGCACAGGGACAAAATACAAAAAAAAACGAAAAAGGGGGAAACAAACGAGATCTTAACCAGAAGATTAAATGGATCTAAATGCATGTCGATTGGGTTTTGAAATGGTTTTGAAATATTCAAAAAGTATCAGCAAATACCAACTATTGAATGCAATGAATATTTATTAAATGGAAAATATGTTTATATAGAGGTTGGACTCTTACCTGTCACCAAATTGGCATGATGGAACTGGCAGACGGCATCTGCCTCGAACCAGGAGATGCGATCACGGAAGAAGCGATAGAAGACGTTCAAGCCCTCCTGCGGCATTGTCCAGGTGTTGCTCACGTTCACCTGTAAGCAGAGTGGAAGGAAGAGGCGAGAGTTGAGTTGAGTTCATTTTTGCTTTATTTGTATGCGCGTCATGGCGCGCACGGTGCGTATACGTTATGCATTAAGCATACGCCTCGTGGCCCGTAAAGCGTTTACATTTTTAATGCCCCAACGGGCGGCAAAGGGGTGTGTGTGTGTTCTCTACGACATTAAAAATACATACAACGCAACACACGCGCAACACATTTGCTTAGGCATGAAGCCAGAAAAAGGACGAGAGGAGCGGCGCGAAACGTTGGATGTAAAATCTGCTTTGAAGCCTGTCCCCATATATTTCATTAGAGCAAACCCGGCGCAGGGTTGGGGGCTGCAGGAACAGCTGCCACAAAGCAATCCCCAACCCCCCCTCCCCCAGAGAGATTCCAAAAATGTTCTTTGTAACAGAGCCGCGTGCTGAGACCGAGACACCAACGTCGGGGGAACGCCAACTTGGGCACTCAGCTTCCAGCTTCAGCTCCTCCTTCGGAGAAGCAGAGAGTGACAGGCCTCTTGCCTCTTCTACATTAACTAATTAGGAGCAGAGAGCAGGGGCCAGGCGGCACATAAATACCCGCAGACTGGGGCTCTGTACACTCTGTGTACTATGTTCTTCTACCTATATGTTATGTAGTGTCTCGGCACAAGGACGAGGCGGCGAAAAGCCGATGACAAAGTGCGGCCAGGGGAATGAGAAATTAAGGTGGCTTTTTTAGAAAGTCCCCCCACTGGTGTCAAACGGAAATTTAAATGGCGAGTTTCCGGGGTTATTATATGCCAAAGTTGCCAGGTATTAATACACTAAATACTTTAACAAATATTAAATATATTTACTTGAAGAAAATGTCTCAAACTACATAAATAAATATATATAAATAGTCTTCTTGGAATTAACAGGTTTTAAACATACCCTTTGAAATAAAAATCCAGCAGAAAAATATATAAAACAGGAGTCCTAAAATGTAGCCCAACCTTCGCTTGGTTCCGGGTATTTTCCTGCTAAAAAATTCAGTTAATTGCGATGCCTAGTAACCTCTTCAATTAAGGGCTTTTCCGGTAAGAGAGCAGCTACCTTTTTTCTTCTTTGCCTTGGCACATGTTTCATCCCAAACTTCTTCTTTTTCTAATTATATTTTTTTTTGTTAACTTATTAAATTTATTTTTCATCCAAACATCCAGAAAGCATGCTCAGATCAAATTTCCTTGGCGAATGCATGCCAACTTTGTGATGGAAAAATTCTTGTGGCTCAGAGAGCTTTTTCGCGGGCAAAAAAGAAATACAGCGAAATTAAGGAGGGAGTGGGAAAGATGATGGTGAGAGAGAGCGGGAGTCAAAAGGAATGCTGGTCATAAATTTTGGAAATTTGGCTTTTCCCGCCATGCATGCGGGTTCGGGGTGCTGGGTGGGTCTCTCTCTCTTTGCCGGCATTTCATTAACTTAATTAACATTTAATTGAAAAATTCAGAAAGCAACTTCTTTGCCATTGTGTTGTTCAGAGGGGGGCGTACTTCCATCTCTCTCTCTCTTTCTCTCATCGCAGCAACAAGAAAAATTCCATCAACAAAAAGTGAGGAATAAAAAATGCTTTGGCCTTCGTCAAAGAAACGGGGGCGGGGCTAAAAAGGTGGTCTTCCATGGGGGAAATGCGGCATTAATACAGAGAGGAAAATTCTATTAGTTTGGTGGAATTCTTCGGAATAAATATTTGGGAAAAGTGTTGGTAAAAAAGTCATTTAATTAATAATATAGTTATAATATTCTTAAACATTTAAATAGTTTATCTGCAGGTTAAAAATATATATATAATAATATATTGAAGCTATACAACTTTTATCTGCAAGCTAAAATATAATATAATATTTTTAAGCTCAAAAATAATTTATTTGCAAGCTAAAAAAATATATATAATATTTGTAAGCTGTTAAATAATTTATTTGCAAGCTACAAATATATCTATTATCCTTGCAAACTATATAATAATTTATCTGCCATCTACATAAATATATATAAATATTTTAAAAGTTATTTAATTGAGTTTTCAAAGCGTTCTTATGCTACCATTGAATTTTCTTAAAGTGCACTCGGTTTTATGTACTCGCTGAACACTTAGCGCTGGATAAGTCACTTATCAGTCGATTAACTTTGTTTTTATATCCACCATTCATCTCTTTATTTCGCTTTTAACGGCCTAACAAAGTGGTAATTTCATTTGCACAGCAATCGCAGCTATTATGCAAACATAAATATATTTATACGATATACATATAGATGGAATTTCATGGACGAATTGATGGCAGTTAATAACTTGATGGTTTTCTCGTACTAATTGGCAAACGAATTATGCAACGCATTCGAAGTGGCAACTAACGCATTAACACAATGTGTATTCAGTGCATTCCGGAATTATTAATTATGCATTGGAAATTGTTCCAGCAGCAGCAGCAGCGGCAGCTGTAATTAGTCAATTATTAACAGGCAGAGAGCACAAAGGAAAAATAAACGAAGTACGTCGATGCGAAATAATTGATCAACAAATGCGCCTCATTACAGATGAAACGAGAACGAGAACGAAACTCACTCTGGGGGCTGCGCTCTCCTTCATCCTATTAAAATATAAGTGAAGCTAACTGCTGAATGCTGCTGCTGCAGCAGCTGCTGCAAAACTAATAAGAGTCAAGAGCAGCAATATGGCAACAATGGCAACAGCAGCAGCAGCAGCAATAGCAATAAGAGTTGCAATAAGTGCTACATAATCAGCTTAAATTATTAGAATGGCAGCGACATTAGCATTGGTTCCTATTACAGCCATTTCACCCCAAAAGGATAATGTTTCAGCAACAAAAATAGCACACCAATTATAGCTGGAAAAAATGTGGTGTTTTGGGAAAGAAAGCAATAAAAAATAAATATGCTTTCACCCTAAATTGAAGTTAATACCCTTTGAAAGCATTATATGTACTTATTATATTTATTAAACTTTAAAAGGGAAATTGTTACAAAGTTTTTTATTTAATTTTCAAGAATATATGTGTTTTAACAGGGGTTTGTTTTAGAAATATTTTTGTATATTTATTTTTGTATTTTATAAATTAATAATTTTAAGACTTCAATTTCTACTATCTTTTAGAATCAATATTCAGTAAAATAGGTAATTTGTTAGGGTTATACTTATATATTCTATATTATATGTATAAATCTATTTAAATTAAAAATTTCCCACATTCTTAACCGTTTTTAATGAACCGTTATTAATAAAAAATGTTAAGCTTCAATTTATATTTTCTGTAGCCCAAGTTTCTATTTTATCAAGCAATACTTTATCACTTATCAAAAGGTTACGAAAATCTCTTCAAGATCTCACCAAGCCCAACTTTGGTGTGCCAATAAAAACTAAGGCCTTGTAGGGGAAATAAATAAATGGAAAAACCTCAGAGCAGCGGAGAACATATTAGATGTTGCAACAGCAACTATTTGTGTGGCAGCAGCAACATCGTCAGCCATATTGCAGTAGCAGCTGCTCGGCTGCCGCCGCTTGTTGACTTTTTCATTTTATTTCGCTGCCCTTTTCCCTCACTCTTTCTTCGCTCTTTTTTATTTAATTTTTATCCTACTTTATTTTGGCTGTTTTTGTGCTTTTTTGGCACTCGGCAGCAAGTTGCTGTGCCAACAAACAGGGCTTCAGATGTTGCTGATGTTGTTTGTCTGCTGTTTTTCCTCTCTGGCTCTCTCTCGTCCTAGTTATGCTTTGTTTGTAATTATGATGAAGACATCCTGGAGCGGCGGAGCGGCGGAGGGGGAGTGCAAATTAAACAAAAGAATAAGTGAAATCACAAAGCGCTGCAAAAGACTTTTCCCAGGGCTTGCATAATTTTTGTATTTGCATTTTTTATGGACGCTCACACAAACTGTACGAGTATGTGTGGCGGAGACAATGCATCTTGCCTCGGCCTGCACCTTTTAATGACTCGGAGGAAAAGATGTAAGTACAGTTGGCAAAAGAGGTTAACTCTCTCTGGAATTTATTTTCATCTTGAAAAAATTCTCTAAAAATAACTTGTACTATTCAAGACATTCCTGTTATGTCAGAGGGCTAAATAAACACAGGCTCTGGCTGTGAGCTATCAGTTAAAACTGTTTTATTTGCATACTTGCCAAGCCCTTGGATCTCCTCGGTTCGCCGAAAACAAATTGTGAATGCATAATGCGAGCGCCGATTCAGGCCCTTTGATAACGTTAACATTGCCCCTCCTGTTCGGGCTCGGAATAAAGGGAAATATTTTCATTTTGCTCTCCTTTATTGGCTTTTTACCAGGTACTCGAGCGATTATAATAAAAGGGGGATGGGTCCTGTCCTGGCTTGGGGTGTCAACACAATCAGCGCCTGCGGCCCACACGCAATCTTCGTCGCACGATTCGTGCGTGAATCATAAGTATCTTGTTCTTGTATACACACACCATATATATATACACCTATATCCATTTGCATATAGCCAGGGAGTCATATGCAGATGTATGCTAATGTGGCAGCCACAGAAAATGCGGTGCTGGGCGGCGTTTAAAAATCAAATACGCGCAGGGAGCATGCCTCTAATGTGGCATTAGCAATCCTTTTGAGATATTCGGCATATTTTATGCGACGAGGCACTGCTCACTTTTATTTATTATTCCCCACCTGTCTGTCTGTCTGTCTCTGTGCGGAGGCGGCATATGGCCCGACATTGGTGCAAAGTCAAGCGGCTTATTTATGAATTAGCAATGTGATTTTTGAATTTCATATCTCTTCTACTTTTTCGGTTTTTCGGCTGCCTCACCTGCTCGGGAGCAGGGAGCTTATGTTTCTGATGATTTACACTCCATAAGGTTGGCCATTATGCTAATGAAGCGTCTGGGGCCGGGGGCCGACCTGGCATTATGTATTCTTATGGCAATAATTTCTGTTCTGCCCACAGTGCGTATGAGCGATGACAGCCAAGGGGGCGCGCACAAAAAGGTGTCCCGAGTATTCCGGAGACCCTTCTCGATTGGCAATCAAAAGTTAGTTGGAGTTGTAGGAAAGAGCAGGTGTAGTGAGGACTAGGGGCAGGTGGTGAACAGAGAGAAATTAGGGGGAGAATTTTAGAATTAAATCTTATAAATGTTTAAAATGAAACTAAAGTGTTTTAAAGAGTAAATTCCTGTTCTAAATGTCCCCCAAATATTTATATTAATAATAATAAAGGTAACATAATTTTTTATAGTGCCTTTTGAAATGAAAATGGATGGCAAGGACATTGAATGGCTGCAGCTCGTGCTGGAGTAGCTGCTCCTGGCTTTAGCTGCTCAATTTGTCGATGGGGCGCCGCCGTTGGCTCGAGCATCCTCGATGTACGTCAAGTGGCAATTGTGCAGCACCACCCCCTTCGCCCCTTTACCCCCTCTGACAGGTGGTTTAGAAAGGAGGAAGGAGGAGGAAAGGAGGAGGGACTTTTGGTATAAATAACGCTGACGCTGTGTGCATGAGAAATATGCACAGAAATAAATGAAACGAGAGCGTGACCCGTCGCCGTTGTATAAAATATATCGCGATGTCACATTGCCACTGCAATGTCCTTGGCGGGGGCAGGACCCCCTTGTGACCCCCCTCGAAAAAGCAGACAGTGGGACATGTAATTGTAACAGACTGTGCCAAAAACAGCGGCAACAAAGCCTTTCCTGCTCCACATCTTGGCAGCAACAACAATGGGCAAGGACACTAGAAAAGCGGTGGGCGTTGGGCGGTGGGAAAGTGAAGGAAAAACGAAGCCGAAGCTGCCGCTGCCGCTGCAGCTGTCAACTGTCGCGCTTGCTTACATGCACGGGAAATTTATTAAAATTGAAGACAACCTGCACTGCAAGTCAGTTTGTCAATCCATCAGTCAGTCAGTTGCTCACTCAGTCAGTCAGTCAGTCAGTTGGGAGATGATACAGGGATTACGGGGCTTACAGGGACTAAGCGGGCTTGAGATATGGCGAGAAATTGCAATCTGGCCAGTCAATCAAGGATGTGGAGGTGGCGGACAAATGGCGAAGATGCAGCAATGAGGACATCTCGATAAGGGGATGCCAGGATGAAAAGTGAGCAAAAAAAAAAACAAAAAAGTAAAGGATATATATTTAAAATAGTGGAAGTGAAAGGTTAAAGTCCTTCAAGGGTTCGATAAAAGAAAGAAACGGATATATAGAACAATCTTTATCAAAAACCATTCAAGGTAAAATATAATGACACTTTCAAGGCTTAATATACTTTATTTAAAAATATTCTACAATTAAAAAAATTACTAACCACAAATGAATATTCGAAAACATTTTAATTTGATTTAAGTCTCAAAAAACTGTGCTGGAAAAACAGAGCGGAATAAAAGCCTGAAGACGAGGCAAGTTTCAACCCACACAAAGGGGGTTAATGGGCCCGGGGGGCATGTGTGTGTGCGTGTGTGTTTCGGGTGTGTGTGCCCCCCAAGGATAACATCGTAATTTGTTGTGCATCGCCTAATCCTTGCGCTACTTTCGAGCCAATGTGAATTATGCGCACTTAAGTCAACTCTTGCACCCCGCCAGCATCCACATCCGCACACACAGACACAAGCGGATGCTCTCCTGTGTGTGTGTGTGCGAATTTTCCAGCGCTTGTATTTTCACAACCAGCTTAAGAGATTTCCCCCCGAACCCGAAAAGGGGCTGCAAGACGTTCCGAATGGCAGCTGAAAAGAAATTAAATTTCTCAGCGAACGAAAAAAAAAATGTAAAAAGAAAAACGCCAAGGAAATGAAGGGAAATTCCGGGGAAATGCGTTGACAGGTGCCGCAACTGTTATTCCAACCGAAAGAAAAAACAGCAAATCAAAAGGAAACCCAATTTCAGCTTACGGTAATTCCCGAACAATTATTTTTAAAAGTGTAAAAATTAAGGGAACTTCAAGTGAAGTAAAGAAAAAGTTCAGTGACTTCAAAAATATAGAAATAAAATATTTAAAACATTTCTGTAGACTTTATAAATACTTAAAAATATTTTAAAGTAAATGTAGGATTTTTTTTTTAAATGTTTTCTAATTAGAAATCACTTCTCTCAGTGCACAGCAACTTGACTGCAGTGAACTAAACTAAGCTGAAGGGAATTCGCTGGGGAAGCCCGCCGCGGCCGAAGCAGTTAAAGTTTCTAATTGAAATTGAAACAGCGCAGCGGACAACGGACAACGGACAACGCTTAACGGACAGGAGCGGGGCTTCCTGGGGAGATGATGGGCAGAGGAGCTGCAGCTCCAGCAACTCCTCTCCGGCTGCTATGCAAATTGATTAGCGAGAATGAAATCCCCGACAGCCAAGGAGTTTCCCAAGGAGTTGAGTTGCCTGGGTGAGCTTTTCGCAGCATTATCCTTTGAATTTTTTAGCATTTTTCCCCCTCACTCTTCCAGCATCAACAGCAGATTGTCATTGTGCAAACGGACCGGATCTGTGCTGGGATCCCAAGCTTTATCCACTCCTGGTTCCTCCTGGCAATTTATAAAATGTGCTGGCAGTCAGCTCCTAGTCTGAGGAAACGTTTAATTAAAAATAAATAAATTGCATTTGTTATTGGTTTTATTCCATATATACTTTTATATATTACCTTTCTATTTTCTTTGTTAATTAATACTGTGTTAATGAAGTGCCTTTATTTCTAACTATTAAAGTAAGCAAGGAAAAGTTATTTTTCAAATATAATATTAGCCCTTAGTACAAGGGATTACGCTGAGCCTCGCTTAGCTCCTGGCCAAGTTAGTACCATTGGCGACTTCCAGTCCATCGATAGCATAAAGTTTCCGATGGAAAGTTGATTGCGAGAGATTTAAGTTGGCAGAAGCCGAAAAAAAGAAAGAAAGACGCAGATAATCCACCTGGAAAAGCGATGGCAAGTCCTTGCATAAACTTTTGGCCCGACCAGCCACACACACACACACACACAACCTGGCTGGGATGCAACCACACAACCAAGAACACACGGAGAAAAAAATGGATAAAAAGGGGCAGTAAGTCAATGTTAAATACCAATTTTTTCTAGCATATATATTCTATATTTTAATATTCTTGATTATTTTCTTGATTCTATTTGTTTTATTCCTTGAACTTACTTTCTCTTTATTTAATTTAATTTTATTTAATTATATTTACTTTCTCTCAGTGCAAGCAATATCATGGCCTAGATAAAACTTGGACAGCTTGCGGATTCGCTTCGATTTCTAATTAAAAGCGCACAAACTTTCGGTCACCCCGCAACACTTTTTGGCCAGATGATGATCGCAATCGAAATTGTCGCATATTATGCAGGATAAGGGGCAGGACATTGCAAGGCTTAGGACCGCAACATGGCCCGAAATGAAAATGTGCAGCGAGAGGCAGAGCCAAAGAAGCCCGGGAAAAGTTGCCTCAACTTTTGTCACATTTAATTAACATGAATCAATGGGCCGGGGCCGGGGGCCTGGGGCCTCATCCTGGCAGATCCTGTTTTATTTGTGGAGCCAAGTCGGAGGCAGTCAATGCTCAGGCACGCAAGGCAAAATTTATTGGACGGAGAGAGGCCCGAGTGCGGATACTTTTGCCTGCTTTTCGGCTGCAATAAACTTGAAATTTTCATGCCAACGACTCATTTAACTTGAGCACTGAATTAACAATTTATGGGAGAGTGTGTGGTGTGTGTGTGGGGTGTGTGTGGCCTGGCAGGATGCGAGTGTGTGAGTTTTATGACTTAACCGACACAAATTACTTAATGCCGTTCGTTCTTTATTGTTCAATTATTAAACAAGGCCTGAAGGCATAAAAAAGTTTAACACACATTAGGCCCATGCGGTGTGTGTGTGTGTGTGTGGGTGTGTGTGTGTGCGGCTTAATCAGGCAACTCGACAACAACGAGGAAAATGCCCCGATTAATGGGCCAACATTTGTTATCAATGATGCCCAAGCGAACGATAATGTTTCAGCAGCAGCCAGGAGCCAGGAGCCAGCCCCAGAAGAGACTCACACAGCCGCCTCCTCACCGAGTCATCATCATTATCGTTCTCATTATCGTCCTTGTCAATAGCGATTATATCCAGGCAAAACACTGGGGATAAAGCCGAAATTGTTGGCCCAGATTATCTCAAGCGATTTGGCTAAGACTTGGCTTGGCTTGGCGGCTCCTAAAAATAAATGGCTTATACCTACTGATGTAAAATATATATTTATAAATTGGAACTATGGCTTGCCTCAGCTTGTATATATTTCTTTCAGTGTCCCCTCCTCCCTCTCGGGGGTTAATGTCCAACGCATTAGGTCAAACTTTGTGGCCAAGAGCGAGTGTCCTGTCCTAAAATTAAGCCGCTTCATATCAGCGCCAGCTGCCGTTAATGAGGATGCTCCATTTTCCAGTGTGTGTGTGTGTGTGTCCTGTTTTTTCTTCCTTGCTTTGCACACACAGCGAGCACTTTTATTCACTGCTAATTAATTCGTAATGTAATCTTTTTTGCAGTTTTACCCCGTTTTTTCTCTTTTCTAAATGTTATTTTTTTTATTTTGCGCCGCTTCCTTGCAAAAAGTAAGCGTGTGACATAAAGCCACCTGCTCTGGCTCTTTCTCCTCTCTTTTTTTTATAATTTTTTTGCCGACGTGGCAGGACCTCAAAGCGCCAGCTTCTCTAATTTGCTGCTAAATGGAAGCGAAAACGCTTTGTTTGTGCATAACGAGGCGTGCAGTGGCCCAAACAAAAGGAGCGCAGGGCACTCAGGGGCGGAGGAGGAAGAGGAGGTCCTCCTGAGTCGCTTTTGTACCGCCATCAGCGAGGATGAAGGATCCACGGCAAATGCACTCACACTCGCACTTGCACCCGCATCCAGCGAAGGACACCCAGGCCCCGAACACACAGAACGAAGTTCCACGAGATTTTACAGAATTTTTTTTAGTCCTTGGCCAGTAGTTACTGTCAGGCACAGCTAGGGTTAAGGAGAAAAATTATGCATTGAGAAGAAGTGACCTTTGAGTGATCGATAACGTTCAGCTTTAAGGATCTGCCATGATCTACAATTTTACAATGGTTACAGTAGCAAATTAAAGGAAAATTATCCCCCCATTACAGTATCGATAGAAGCTACAGTAAAATTATTGCAGTATCGATAGAAACTTCAGTAAAGTGATCACCATATTACGGAATCAATAGAAACAACAGAAACATTATCACTGTATCACGGTATCGATAGAAAGTACAGTAGAGCTATAGCAGTTTTGATCAAATTTACCGCAAAACTATCACACTATTACAGTATCGATACAGTATCGAAACTACAGCAAAATTATTACAGTATCTATAGACACTTCAGTAAAATTATCAGAGTATCACAGTATCGATAGAAACTATAGCGAAATTATTACAGTATCGATATCAATTTCAGTAAAATTTAGTTTCGATAAAAACAACAAAAGTACCAAAAGAATGTAAGATTTCGATAATTTTATAAGCTACAAACGATTCTACATTGATATTTATCGGTATTTGTTAAGTATAGCAGTAATATCACCAAAGGAGAGGATAAATTTAATTTGTGCTTTACAGAAAAACCTCCCAAAAAGACCCTGGAAAAAAGACATCTATAGATAATAAAAATGCATTTTCCCATAAATTAATTCTGCAGTAAATATGTACGATTTTATATAATAATCGACTCAGTATAAAAATGGCTAAAATTTAACCTACAAATATTAAGTCTTAACAGAAAACCTCCCCAGAAGTCAACAAAATAATTCATCTATAGATTATACAAATAAATTTTTCAGTAAACAAATTCCGCAGTATATTTACCATAGAACTTGCCACCTTTTAGCTCAGTGCAAGAGCCATGAGGTCTAAAAAAAGGGGTCAAAGCAAAGGGCATTGAGGACAGCGCGGGCTGGGCGCCAGTGGGGGCGTGGTGGCAATCGAGTTGATTACCACGCGAGTGCAGAACAAAAGACAATGGCCCGCAACGCTCAAGTAAATGAAGGGGGGGGGGGGCCAGCGAGGACCCTGAAGAAAGGGGCAGGAAAGGGGTAGGGCTAAAGAATGAAAGGGGGACGCCGAGTGGCCGGGTGAAGGTCCACGTGCCAATTGCTTCATTACTTGCACATTTTCAACTCAATAACATTCGCCAAGCGCCGCGCGCGCGCCACTGAGAAATGAGCGCCAGCGAAGGGCATCGCATCCCAGCCCATTGCTCACAGCACAATGGGGGAATCCCCGCTAAAAGAAACTCTGGTGTTGGTGTAACTAAGCTAGAGGAATTTCACAGCCACAATAGGGGCAAAAACACACACACAAACGAGCGTAAGACCAGATTGCGGAGGAGCTTTATTAACTGTCGTTTTTTTTTTTTTTTTGTCAGGGGCTTTAACCTTAGCTCTTTGGCTTTATGACAAACAAAATAATAATAGCCAGATATTATATTTGGGATAAATTATTCAACAAGAATAGAACGATTTTTAAAAGAATGATTTTTATACCCTTGCAGAGGGTATTATAATTTTGACCAGATGTTTGCAACGCAGTGAAGGAGGCATCTCCGACCCCATAAAGTATATATATTCTTGATCAGCATCACCAGCCGAGTCGATCTAGCCATGTCCGTCTGTCTGTCCGTCTGTCCGTCTGTCCGTCTGTCCGTCTGTCCGTCTGTCGGTTTCTACGCGAACTAGTCTCTCAGTTTTTGAGCTATCGAGCTGAAATTTTCAGCATAGTCTTATTTCTTTAGCACGCAGTATATATGTCGGAACGACCGAAATCGGACTACTATATCCTATAGCTGCCATAGGAATGATGGCGAAATTAATGTAAAAAAAAAAT
>VNJO01006462.1:0-45088 GCA_008042535.1 Drosophila tani | reverse complement strand
AGCTTTGGATACAATGCATTCTGACGACCACAAAATCATTATCAGAGCAGATAAAAGACCAGCAGGAAGCCATTCAAGACAATTCAATGCGCCCACTATCAATGAAGTCGCAGTGGTGATTGTTGGCGAGAATGTGGAATCACGCGATATTGTTCTCAAGCGTCGGGATGATGGACAATTGCAACGCGTTTATGAGACTCATCGGTCATATGATGCACTTCAATATCCGTTGATGTTCTGTCGTGGAGAAGATGGCTATCACTTCTACATAAAGATGGTCAATCCAACGACAGGTTTGTTTAATCACTTCTTTTTCATTCTGCACGTAAATTCGAATTCATATTACAGGATAAGAAACGAATAAGAAAGTCAGCTCAATGAATTTTTATGCATATCGATTGATGATTCGAAGAAGATTGATTCACAGGAAGAAATTAAACAAATCCGGACGTCTGATAAAAACGAATAAGAAACCGAATAATATTGAAACGATTTGGTTTTTACTTTGACATATATTTCGATACACTACTCTTTTATATAATTTGATATTTTAATTATTTGTTTTTCACCATTACCCTGGAGGATTTTCTAAAAATTTTATTACGTTCTGACCTTCTCCTGTTAGTTACCTACAACTGAAAAAAAATTTGAACAAAATCGGCCCAGCCGTTCTTGAGGAGTTTTTTACGATAAAGAAATGTAGTGTTTGACTATTACCCTGGGGTTATATAATGGCGTCGAATTAGGGCGAGACAAAGTTCGCCGGGTCCGCTAGTATTTTATATATTTAGGAATACGTACCAGATCTGAAAAAAAAGTAATATATTATGTATTTTATTAGGGCAATTGCTTTCCTTATTTTTTTAATATATCTGAAACTGAAATGAATGAACTTATGTAATAATAGATATGTTTTGCTTACCTTGCATACTTATTAAAATTAATTTCACAACTGCGTCAAGCTAATTTCTTAATACAACTGAAGCAAGTTACAAAGAAAACGAAAAGTCTAAGCGTGTATTTTTTTCATTCTCTTTTCTTCTTATTTGTTTGTGCGTTTTTTTCCTTTTTTGCTCTCTTATTTTCGTTGCAAATGCTGGTTTCCGAAATAATGCAACTTTTTACGTTCTAAGAGAAGCGACGATCGCAGTGATATGAAAGAAAAATAGAACAGCAAACAACAACAAACGTTGGTTTCCGATAGAATACATATTTATGCGTTCTAAGAGAAGCGACGATTACACTTCTATGAAGAGCAAAAAAAAAACAACAAATGTTGATTTTCAAAATAAGGCATATTTAGGCGCTCTAATAGAAGCGACGTTTGCACTTAAAAAAAATAAAAAACAACAATAAATGGTGGATTCGGATAGGACGCATATTTATGCGTTCTAAGAGAAGCGACGATTGCACGGACCCGAAGATATAAAAAAAAGCCGACCGCTCGGGAAGCGCTTGGGTAATTTACTTCCAAAATAACGCATATTTATGCGTTCTTAAAAAAGCGAAAGTTGCACATAATATTTATTTTAAAACTCATTTCTTCGCTTCTAATATACCAACAAAAGAACACTTGTTATTATTATATCATAGTTCTGGCCATTTTTGAGCTAGAATTGGCGGAATATAGAACCGTTGCAGATGCGTTCTGTTGAACAACCCGTTCAACAAGGTCCGACTGGGCACACACTCAATTGTCGATTCGCTCGCACTTATTGGGTGAGCCCCTCTCACTCGCACTCATTGTTATTATTGGTGGAGAGACGACGGAACTACTTTCAGTAATTGTATCATGCCCTGACCTACGCCAACTTTACGGAGTGTGACGTCACACACATTTTGGGAACCGTACTAAAATCGGAATTTCTCATGAACAGCTGACCGGATTTTGATGAAACATGGACCCAAAATGCTTAGAAGGTCGAAATCGGTAATGAGACGTTCAGGTTTTTAGTAATTGTTTAAAATTTCAATTGGATTTTATATTATGGCGGGGGATTTATCGCCATATAATACTTTACACCTTCAGGGAAGGAGCTTTCAAAATGAGTAATAAAAAATAAATTTAAACTATACAAAATAAGTAAAACTTAAAACTTTATTAAATGAAACTAAAGGAACTTAAATTATAGAGCGAAGAAAATCAAATTGTAATAAAATAAAATAAAATTGTAGTTTTTAAGAATAGATTAATAACAATTTAAAAAATAATAACTTGTGACTTGTGCCTTAAATATAAGCTATAGCTTGAATCAAGGAAAAGAATACAAGTAACGTAAAATTAAGCAAAGGTGTGTGAAAGAGAAAAGAGATCGACTGTTGACCCATAAATGGCGCCAAATCTGCAGAACAGAAAGAGCGTGAGCAAGAAATGACAATAATTTCACTTTTAACTTTGACAAAACTGATATAAAATGTATTAATTAAATAAAAAGGAGAAAAAATAAAAAAAATCTGAAATAAAAAAAATAAAAATCCTAGGATTTTGCGGGATTTTAACTCAGACCTCTCTTGCATAAAAACATTTGCCCAGCGCTAAGACTTCTAGGCTATGCCTGGGAGATTATTCGAGCGGCGATTTATTTTAAGAAGTGTCGAAGTAGTATAATATAGTTTGTACAATTTCGAATTGCCTTTAAATATAAAGCGCAATCTTTTAGGTACTGGGTATCTCACAGTCGAGCACACTTGACTGTAGCTTTCTTACTTGTTTAAATTGTTGAGAAGGTCATTCCAATAGCAAACAGTCTGTTTAAAGAAATGTTGCCAAGGTGTGTGGCCTGTTCAATATAGAGTTTTTTCATATAGTGAAACATCATCTGCATGAAGGTGTAAATCACAGTCAGACAAACAATTAGGAAAATCATTTCTTACAATGAGATAAGCAGTGGTCCTAGGACTGACCCTTGTGGGACTCCCAAACCGAGAGGCAAGAAATCAGATTTCAGACTTCCCGAAACAACTGCTTGCATTCTATTTGTAAGATAGGTGTGAATAAGCCTTATTGCACATGGAGAAAAATATACAGCGAACGCAGCTTGGTACAGAGAATCACATGCTATATAGAGTCAAAACCTTTACTGAAGTCAAGTAGGGATAATAATGTCACTTTGCTGTCGGCAAACCTTTGGCGTATATCTTCCGAAATCTTTAAGATAGCGGTAGTACCGCTTCGTTTCTTTTTTGAACTATGATAGCTTTTTGCAAAGAATATGGTTATTGTCCAAAAATGCTTGTATCTGCTGGGCAACTAATCGCTCAAATGACTTGGCTAGAAATGGTAGGATGGAGATGGGTCGAAAATCGTTTTTAGTTTAGGGGATCGGTAGTATTATCGCAGTTTTCCAAACTTCAGAGAACGATGATGTGGTTAATATCGTGTTGAAGATGTGGGTGATATGGAAAATTAGCTCAGGGATTAAAACTTTACTGAATTTGTGGTCAATGTTATCCAAACCTTTCGCGTTGGATTTCACACTTAGTAAACATTCAAGTACATCACTTGGACGAGCAAGTTAAAAATATTATCACAGATGGTTGTAAATTGAGGTACAGTCGAAATTTTCGAGTTCAGCCAGCCAAGTTGTCGTAATTAATTGATTTATATTCCCTAGAGTTAAATACAGATGGTGGGTTGTCAGAGATAAAATCATTCGTCATATATATCAGGTCATGTTTGAAAAAAGCTGGGACACATAGTTGGTCATATAAGAGGACTTTCGACATATCACTAACAAAGAATACATCTAACAAAGAGCTACAAGTACTTGTGAAGTGGGTAGGTACTTGATTGTTGACCAATTCTAGACCAATTGATTTAAAATCATTGTGAACATGATGTTCAATGATCATATTGCGGTTTAGATCCCCTGTTAAGATAACATTTTGATACCCAACAGATATGTCTGCAAGAGCTTCATAACATATTTTATTTGTGTTTGGCGCTGAGGGGTTTATACACAGAAGATGAGAGCTTTAGCTTTAAATATTTGGCCAGTAATCTCAATGCATGTAGATTTAACAGTACTATCAACTTGGTTTGTTATGAATTAGCTTGGATGTGAATTTTTTGCTGAAATAGATAGCTACGCCACCGGCATACCCCACTCGATCAGCCCTTAACAAACCGTACCTACCACACACAAAAGGGACCTAACTAAAGCCACTGACACACCAAGTTTCTGACACACAAACTACATTAACATGAGATCCAACAAATAACTTTCTAAACTCATCCATTTTCCTTACTAGGCTTTGGGCCTAGTTCTATTGTCCTGTGTGAACAATCTTAAGACCCTCTCCTTGTCTACACAAAATAATTGTGTTATTTGAAACGTCCTGGAATATACCATATTACACACAAAGAGATTTTAAAGGCACACGCAAATTTTTAAAGAGAGTATTTTTAGAAACCTAACTGAATTGGTCTTTAAAACTATTTTCAGAATGAGTATAGGCGTATAGGAGAAATCAGTTCTGAAAATTATTATGATTCGCTGGAGGAGTACCTACAGAGCGAGAGAGGAATAAAGCGGCAGTGATCTCTGCAAGCTCATGGAGTTGCTGGATGTAGAAAACGTCATCTCTCGCAGTGCACTTTACGTGCATAGCTTTTAAAGGCGCATAGCTTCTTTGAAGATGATAAAGTTATCTTTCGTAAGTTGCTCATTGACATAGAGCACAGCCAGTGAGTCAAAACGAAGGGCAATATTATGTTTACTTAAAACCTATATTACAATTAAATATATAAATTATTTATTAACATCAATAATAAATAAATTTGCTTATGATAAATAAACCTATTTTCTAATTACAATAAGTAATGGCTACGGAATGCGGAATTAGGCTATCGACAGATATTCAATCTATTTGTATCAAGGGCTTTGTGGTAGCAGAATTATTGATTGGTATCCGATTGAAAGTATTTAATGACCTTTCGAGTTGATCGTTTCTGGTTGGTCGGCATATGTTAAAATCCCCTAGTATTACTTCTTCTACATCAGCTATGATTTCATTTCGAAATGAAAAGGAAAGGAAAAGATGGGTTTCACAACAAAAAATGATGTATTTAAATATTTGAAGGCGATTGGCCTTGCCCACGTCCTTGGCAGGCTGGCTATTGCGCGTAAACTTAATTTCTCTAATTTTTCTTAGTTCCGTGTACACTGGCAGTCGTAAACCTAATATGATTCAACCCAATGAACCACAAGTGCCGAAACTATCAATTAAAACTAAAGATGTAATTAAAGAAGCAGTAGTTTAGGCTTCTAAGAATGGCAAGGTGACTGCCTTTGATGCCAATAGGATGACAATATGGATATGGAACCGGACTGCTCCGTAAATGCTAACCCTAAGTGGATAAGCAAGAGTGCTGTTGATGAGGAGCACTTTACTCAAGTAAAGAATTTTAAGAAAAGGCGAAATCTTGGAGCAGCTGAGTCTTCCAAACGGAGAAAAGGAATCTTATACTGGCAAAAATAATAGCTTCGCCATTCTGTCTGACGATGATGAGAATGAAAAAATCAACCCCGCTACTACTACCCCGACTCAATCAACGCAGCTGAAGCTTCGCAACTTAGAATGATAAGGCTAGGCGAGATATGTTCTTTGTAGAACTAGAACCTGCAAGAAACAACAAGGATGTGTATGACATTCGAGTCATTGAGTACCAGGTAGTAAAAGTAGAACCTCAACACCTCAGAGAGGGCCCCTTAAGGTGTTTTCAATGCCAATTATATGGGCATTCGAAAAACTTTTGTTCATTTTCACCGAAGTGCGCCAGATGTGCAGGTGACCATAACACAAACGTGAAGGAAAAGTGCCCCGTTGTGCAAGGACAGGAAGACTCCCTCAATTGAACAACTTGCTCAAGACAGACTACTGAAATTCATTAAAGATTTACAGAATCAGCAGGAAGCTGCTGCAATATCAAACAATCAAACTACGACACTACAAATGTTACAGAGCGTGATGTCTAAACACGCCATTCCCTTGGAATCAACGAGTTGCGTTGACTAATTACGGGATAAATATAGTTTAAAGCGGTCCCAAATAATAAGACATTTACACGGTGAGTTTTTGTAAGAAACTGATTTTATTTAAAACGGTCTCCCTCTTATATAGAAGATTGAATTCTAAATTTACTCTTATCTATGACCTACGCAGAGGCCGCATATCTTGTGAGATCCCACGCAAGGGTTCAGATTACATGTACAATATTTCTCAAGTGCCCAAGTGGCCGCTATATTTAGAGATAGGCGCGCCGGCTCCTGCTGAGCACATCTGCATAGATTTGTATATACATATATATGTATATATATCCGTGTTCACGCGTGAACATATAGTTATGTGGAACGCCAACAACTTAGTTGGGCAAATCCCTGGAGGTTGAGCTCCTCCTCCAGGAACGCTACATTGACATCCTGCTGATCTTAGAAACACATTTTACCAGCCGTTCTTTCTTCCGTGTTCATGGATATGCAGTACACTGTGCCAACCACCCCGATGATAGACATCGTGGAGGTGCTGCAATCATTATTAAATCCTCCTTGGACTAACACCTGAGTGCCTCAATATCGGAACCCCATCTGCAAGAAATTACCATAAATTTGGTCACCACACTTGGATGAATTTCGTTTGGTGCTGTTTACTGTCCTCCTGGTCACCGTCACTCTTGGTCAGCTGAACAATATCTTCGCCTGCTTGGCTCTATAGACAGCCGCTTTGTTATTGGAGGGGATTGGAATGCGCACCAAAGCTTCTGGGGATGCAGACGTGGGCAACCACGGAGAAATACTCTGATGTCCGCTGTTTCTAGCTCAACTATGCAGATTCTGGTTACCGGGGGACCTACGCACTTTCCTTGGAATAATGATTATCTACCGACAGCCATTGACTTTGCAGTTCATAGAGGCATTGCGTGCACCCAACTTGCCATTTCAGAGTGCTCGGGCCTTTCCTCTAACCACATTCCGCTCCAGATATATTTTTACGTTGCTGCCTAAAATCAGGCTTTTGCCTCGGGGATCAGACACTAGAAGCTTTAGTGCCAGACTTTCTGCACTGACTGATGATTACCCATCACTTGTAACGCCGGATGACATTGATTCTATTTCTCAGGACAAAATTCATCAAGCTGCCCCTCCTGCTAGATGTATAACTATTCCTCCGCCATCCTGGACTTCTTCAAAGCCTGAAATCGCAGCCTTGGCCAGGAAGGGTCATGCACTTCGTCGTACCTCGATGAGGACTAGGCATACTTTCGATTTAGCTAAGTGGATGGCATCTGTCTCGGAACTTAGGAAAGTTCTCCGATTGGCTAAGTCGGAATTTTTCGTATATCATCTCAATGCCATCGATCCTAACCAGGATCATGGGTTAGCTTTTTGGAAATGCACCAGAAACCTAAAAATGCAGCTTTGCTGTGCGGCCTGTGGATCAAGATCCTAACCAGGATCATGGGTTAGCTTTTTGGAAATGCACCAGAAACCTAAAAACGCAGCGTTGCTGTGCGGCCTGTGGATCAAGATGAGGTACGTGAATATATTAAGCGACTAGTTCCCACTAAAGCTCCTGGCATGGATGCAATTGATGGTCAAGTAGCTAGGAAGTGCCTTCCTAGCTCAGTTATTGGACAGCTCTGCCTTCTCTTTAATGCTTTCTTTAACCTTGGCCATTTTCCATCCCCCTGGAAACGTGCACTTGTCACAATGCTCCATAAGAAAGGGAAAGCCCTTTCTTATGGAGCATTGTGACAAGTGCCATGTCTGTCCACTTTCTCCAAGATATTCGAGCGGATCGTGCTTGCTCGGTTGCTGAATATTGACGCCTTCATGGACGCTCTGCCGGGCCGCCAATTTGGCTTTCGAAGTCACCATAGCGCTATTGAGCAAGTTCACAAAGTTGTAACCCACATTCTGAGTGCTTTAGAAGGTCGCAAATACTGTTCAGCTGTATTTCTGGACGTTCAGCAGGCTTTTGACGACGCTTGGCATGAAGGTCTCTTCTACAAATTAATGCCGCTGTACCTCAGGGCAGTGTCCTTGGCCCGGTACTGTACACACTTTACACATCGGATCTTCCAAACCCCATTGCTCGTGGTACTCTTCTAGCCACCTACGCAGATGACACTGCCTTTCTAGCTGCTGGCAGCACCCCCATATTGGCTTCCAGTCGTGTCCAGACATTCTTGGCGAATTCGAATGTTGGGCATCTCGATGAAACATAGCGCCTAACATTGAAAAGACACAGCACGGCACTTTCGCACTTCGGCCTGGCCGCTCACGTGCCCTTTATTTGGATGGGAAGAGACTAAAGCATGAGGATAAGGAGACGTACCATGGTGTAACCCTAGACCGCTGACTTTGCTGGAAGGGGCAGATTGACCGAGTCTGCGGATCAGCAAGGACAAAGCTCGAAAAAATTGATTGGCTCCTTCGTTTTGATAGAGGTCTATACCTCCATGTCAAGGTGCGGCTATTTGAAGCCATTGTCCTTCCGACAATGAACTGAGGAGTTACATGCTGGGGCACCGCTTGTGACTCTTCACTAAAAAGGGTGCAAACATGCATAACCAAGGCTCTGAGAAGGATGCTGGGAGTTAAGTGGCACCACTTTGTACAAAATCACACGCTATTTCAAGACAACCAAGAATACCAAATGTAACAGAAACAATTTCATCATTTGCAAACCGATACAGAGACCGCCTACTAGCGCATACCAACCGTTTTGCTAGACATTTTGCTACACCGTTAGGCCGACGGCGTTTGCGCAGACGACACCCTGCGGACCTATGGATTTTCGCCCGAGACAGATATGGACGATTTCTTTAACACCATATAATCGACCACACATAAAATGCCTCAAAGTGGCGCTCTTTCCTACTCACAGTTTCCGGGATCTATAGTTACCATTTATTAATAAATGATAATTAAATTAAAAAAAAAAAAAAAAACATTTGTTTTAATTTGACAGAGTGTTTGTTCGTTAAGTGAATGTTTGGGTATCGGGTATCTTACAGTCGAGCACACTCGACTGTAGCTTTCTTACGTGTTGGTTTTTGCTTTTTTTTTAATTTCTTAATCGAATAAATGTTTTTTTATATTTTTAATATAAATTCCATTGAGATTTTTAAATTGTATATTATAATACATATAAAATAATTTTGGAAAACATCGATGTTTCTTCGATCGTCTGCAAACATCGATGTTTCTGCACCTCTATTAATGAGGCTTTCTTAGCAAGCAGCGGCAAAATATAAAATAAGTTAGGATAATAACTGCTTGCAACTGCAAACTGCTTTCGGCCGCCGGCCGCCATTTTGAGAACTTTAAGAAAAACTTAAACCAAGCTCCGAGCTCTGAAGAAACGCAAGGCATAAATAGAAAAAAAAAATTTTTTAAAATCAGCCATTAAGAAAAATAACTAAAAAATAAGTTGGAAAGCTACAGTCGAGTGTGACCGACTGTGAGATACCTGGTGCCCAAATCATTGGCGGTGAAATTAAACACGGACATGAAAAAACAAAATGTTGACAAATGAAGACAAATATTGCTAAAAACATGTTGAGCAACGTTCAACAAAGTCAAATGATGCTAGGAACATGTTGAGGCAACACCCAAGCAACGTACAGCTGCATTACGAATTAAAACTGCGCCCGAAAGCACGGAGCAGTTTTTTTCGTTACTGACTTTTTGACCGCTGACTCCATACAAGGGCCCTCTCAACATAGAACTTTATTGCTTAATATCTTCGATGTTTATCTTTGAATACATTCATGCGTGAAATATAAATAAAACAAAAATTTGACAACGTAAAATAACTAGTATTTAACTACTTTTTAATTCCTATTTTTTTTTTTTTTTGTATTTCAATATTAAGATTATATTATATATAAAATTATAAAGGACCTTCCATGTCCTAATATTCGTTTAATGTCAAAATCAAAAATCAGCTTTGCAAAATAACCTAGAAAAAAAAAAAACTTATTAAGAATACTTAAAGTAGGCGACAAATTTTTATGTGATATAGTATTTCCATTTCGGCCGTTCCGACATAGATATATGTATACTGTTTCCAAAAAAATTAGACTGAGACTAGTTTGCGTAAAATCCGCGTCCGAGGTGCCTCCTCTACTGCGTTGCAAATATCATGACCAAATTACCCTCTAAACGGCTAATATAGTTGGTCTGTATACTAACGATAAATGACTAAATCGGTCCATATTTTTTCAGAAAATGTTAAGCAACTCAAGTTGGTTAAAATCAAGTGTTTACAAACTTTAACAGTGCGATAGAGTTATTTTATATCCATATACACAAAGCAGAGTCAAATATGAACATAATTATAATTTTAATATTCCTGATTGTCACGTTATCGAGAAGTAAGCGGTTAAAGCGACGTGCTACAAACTTTGCTAATATCAGAAACTAAGGGTTGAACCATGCTCCTTCAAATGAGCCCTTAACCTTTTTGTTTATTTACAATTTTTTTCTTATACCCCTATATATGAAAACACCCCCTGCGCAAAAAGTGAGTGTGATCAAATCGGTGAAGGGCACATTTTAAAAAACATGGTTCAGCCTTTAGTTTCTAATATTAGCAAAGTGTGTAGCACGGCAGGGTTTAGCTTTAAAATTTGTTGAAAATTACCAAAAAAGCTCATTTTAGGGGTTTCACACGGTTTACTCGTGGTGGAAAATTTTCAAGCCTAGATTCGTGTTCAGCGTAAAAAATCTTACGGAAACACTATATCGCATTACATTCGCAGATAACAATTTTAAATTTGCGGAGCATTGTAATTTATTACAAATAAATTTTTGATGCGCGTGGACCTTTTGTGGGAAATGACACCATTAAGAACTGAATAAAGAACTAACCAATTTTATTTGTATTCTAGTAAATAGTCAAATTAGGAATATAAGTAAAATTTGTTATTTTTATTTAAATATTTATTTAATTTATGTATTTTAATGTGTGTTTAAACATACATATTTATTTTCGTAAATGTATGAATTTAGGCTTAAAACTGATATTGTATTTAAACGCTATAATGCATATATTTTATTTGTATATATACATATGTATGTTTTTTTCTGTGCAGATTCTTACGTATTTTCATTTCGGATTCGCTATTCTCGATCGATTCCCCACACCCTTATATATCCGTTTACTTAAACCTACAATTTGTATACGGATTAAACTATAACACTTAAAGATACTATGCCTAATAAACATATTAGTATATATATATATATATATATAAGCGTTTAATAATTAAATGTATGTCTAAGTTTATGTTACAGGCTACCAAATAAATTAGGTTCATTGTTTAACTTAAAAAGCGTTTTGGGTTTCGCCCTCATTTCGAAGAGCCTACCGGAAAGCTAGAGTAAAAAAATATGTATATAAAAGTATACCTATGCGATGTTTAATTGGTAGTGCCAATCTTCTCCGTAATTACCGCCTCAATTGCTGATCTATGGAGAAAATGCAATGGTTGGAAGCGGCGGCAGCTAGTAGTAGTAGCCTCCAGCGTATGTCTGAGGCGGGTGGTATACTCCAGGCTGATGGCCTGGTGAATATGATGATCCTCCTTGCCCTGCTGTCTCTGCCGAGATGGTGCTTGTCGACTTGGCACTGACACTTCCTGCTCTTATCTATAATCCTCCAATGATCACCTCTTGCTGAGCTTCATCATCCATATCGGGTATTTCTTGCTTGTGCACTATCATTCCATCGCTGCCGGACTGCCGTGGAGCCGTCTGACCGTACTTTTGATGTATACCGCGATGGCGTTTTAGCGCAAACCGATCTGCGAATGCCGCTGAGCAGATCTCGCACTTGTACGGCTTCTCGCCGGAGTGGACCTTGGCATGATTCTTTAGGTGAGCCGCCTGCGAGAAGGCAGAACCGCAAATCTCGCACTTGTACGGCTTCTCGCCGGTATGGATGCGCCGATGGTTCCATAGGGTAGCGTGACGCGCGAATCCTTTGTCGCAGACCCCACACACGTAAGGCCGTTCACCGCTATGGGTCCGCTCGTGGTTCTTAAGGTGCGGCGACTGGGAGAACTGCATGCCGCATGTTTGACATCTGTGTTTAGAAAGAAATCAGTAGGTATATAGGTGGGAATCAGTACAATCATCTGGACTTAGTGTGCGTGGTGAATTTACTTGTAGGGCTTTTCACCCGTGTGAATCCGCGCATGATTCTTCAGATATACGGCCTTGGCGAATGCTAGTCCACATATGCTGCACTTGTAGTTTTTTTCGCCGCTGTGCAGCTTCTTGTGCGACCACAGACTTGAGTAGCGTGAGAATAAACCACCACAAATATTGCAACTGAAGGGTTTTGATGGATTCCTGCAGGACGAACACCTTGGTTTCGTTAGCGTAGGATTGGCTTGCACTGTGCTCTATCTACTCACTCAGTTTTGACAGTAACACCCTTGCTAATCGAGCCTCCTCCGGCTCCGCTATGGGCGGCATGGGAGTGCTGACCCACCAGGACGACGCCAGAACCATTGCACTTTTGGCACTTGGTCATCTGCTGAGAATTTCGCTTTTTCACTGGATGATGGCCGGACCCAGTGCTTGGCTCTCGCTTGGGTGTCGTGCCGCCGGTCTGCGCGGCAACTATTTGCTGCAGCTGGGCTTGGGCCTGTGGCGTGGTTGATATAATCTGCACGGGGTGAGCCATTTGACCTGCAAGCAAAAGCAGTAGAGAGGTGTTTGTTTGTTTTTCGACGAGTACTCACCATCTTGCGCAACAAAAAGCTGCTGCTGCTGCTGTTGCGCCACCTGCTCCGCCTGCATGCAGGATTCGCATCGCACCTGCTTTGGGCCCTTGCGTTTGGACTGCTGTAGTAAGGGGCTACCACAGTTGATACACTTGCTCGCCTTGGAATCGTGTTGCTGTTGATGCATCACAGATTGTTGTACGGGCTCCAGCGTGTCAGAGGCTACTATCTGAATCTGACCCATCTGTCCGTTGTTGATTATGTTCTGTGCCTGTACCAAGCCCTGGGCGTTGACCACAGCTATGGAGTCGCTTCCGGCCTGCTGGGAGTTGTGTTGCTGCTGTTGCTGCTGCTCACCTTCTGTGTGCATCCTTTTATGAGCGTTGAGGAGGGCCAAGTGAGGAAACATATCCGAGCAGACGTCGCACTTGAAGCTGATGTTAGATATGGTGTTCTACAAAAATGGTAGATATTTAACTTTGCTCAAAGCCATAAGTCATAAAACTTTCGATCTAACCGTTGCTATTGGCTTGTTTTGATTCACGATCTGAATGCGGCCTTGTGCGTCGACAGTGGCGATGCCCAGCGCAGCACCCTGGTTGAGCGGCATCCCATTGACAAGGGCGTAATTATAGCCGCCAACTGGTTGAGCTATGTAGCAGGTTTTGTTGTCGTCCGTGGTGGCCAGCTGAGCGAGATTGACAGTGCCGCCGCTGCCCTGGGGGTCGAAAGGAGAGGTCAGTACATTACAGTGGAAATGCTTTGACTTCTTCTGCACTCACATTTGTCGTGTAGTAGAAGGTTGGCTGCTGCTCAGTTTTCTGGCCCTCAATTTTCGGTTGCTTGAGGATGGTGCCATCCGCTGTCTGGTATTGAATTGTGGCCGGTTGTCCATTGATCGCATTTGTAAAAATTATATTTTTGGTCAGGTCTTCCATCGTATCAGTGAGCTACTTAAATGACAAAATCGTACTTTGAATCAAATTTTAATAAAATCCGTGGTTCACAATTGTTTATTAAAGCAGTCAAAGCCGCTGCTCGACACTGTTCAACACTAAATCACTGACGCCTCTACTTGCGCGAGTGTGTGCGAGGGGGACGCATACAGTGTACACACGTCACCCAGGCAGTGAAAATCTACTGATTAAAAATGGCGGCGGTGAGACAAAAAATATGTATGCGACGTATCACTGCGAACTTCTGGCTGCCGGACCTTTTCGACCCTCAAAAGACCAATGCTTGTTTTGTTCGAATATTAGTCACTTTCAATTTATCTGATTTTCTACTTCACAATTTACCTTTTACGCAACCAGACCACACCATACACCAATAATTTAGCTTTGGCTGCACCTCGCAACGCCCAGCACAACGCACAATGTGCACGAATTTAAAGAGTTGATGTGTTAGATTTAAAGAGTTTAGTATAACAGACAAAGGGTATGTGCTTTCTTGCACTTATAGTTTGTTTAGAATGAAAGCAAAACTTTTATTATTGTTTTTTCTTCCTCTAACAAATTCCAGCACTAAGTTTCTGCTAGTTTGTTCTTACACAGCGAACGGATCTGAATGCTGAAGAGAGATAGATAGAGCACAACGCTTAAGGTGAGAGGAGTCGAACAGCAGATTCAGTGCGCAAATGTCGAACAATCATGGCACTATCGATTGCTTGGTACTAAACTATCGAAATATTTAGGGACCGTTTTTACTCGAGTTGCATTCTAGGATAAATGCTACATTTTTCTGCCCGAAGAATACATAGACATCTTAGAATTGCAATTGTGGGTGTGAGACATCACTGTGGACGGCAGTCCACGTAGTGACGATGAGCACCGAGACTGTGGTGCGCAAGGTGACTACTATATACAGCCGTAGAATTGAAAATCTGCTACGATAGTCCGATCAGAACCATTTATATCTTAATCGAAAGGTATTGTAAACCTCTTTGAAACTGCATACTAAGATTTTTCAAAAACGGATTAGCTTGGGAGAAATTAGAGTGAAAGTGCGAAATTGAAAATTTTGAAAATTGGAGCCATTGGGGCCGGTGGAGCAAAAAACCCAACAATTTTAATGTTGTTGTGATCTAGCTTTAAATACGCGTCGAATGACACCTCGATCATCCTGATCCGATACTTCGTTCAAAAGATATTCAATAAACAAGATTTCAACGGCCTTTCCGAAATGAAAACGTTTGTCCTGTTGTTTGTCTGTCTGTGGTATTTTTTGTTTTAAAGTCCTGGAACCACTTTTGATTTATTAATCAGCGCGAGCTAAACAACTTTTGTTCTACGACTTTTTGGGTTTCCCGCTGGTTTGGCGGGAAAACCGCTAAAAAAGCTAGATTTTCCGTGCTCATAACTTCTAAACGACTAAAGCTACAGAAACGTGCTATATGTCGTTTGAAAGGTATTTTGAAATGATAATAGCTTTGCCTTGACATTTTTTATCGAAATATAATATTAAAGAATTTATAATTAAAAGTAATTTTTTTTTTAAAGTTTTTGAAGTTTTCTTAAAAATGGCTCTAACGATTTTGATAGTCACTCAAGGCCATATAGCCCTGGAGATGGCTCAACTTTTGGTATATAACACATATCTGGGAAAATTCGCTTTCTCGAGATATTACTCATTAAAATTAGTAGCACAGATCCCATATACCTAACCTTTCACGTGCACTATACATACATTTATGTAAAAATACATGTAGAGTCAAAGAAGAAGACGTGTACAATTGCAATAAAGTTTAAAACCATCAAAGAAAATTTAATATAATTTAAATTTAAAAGAAATCATTAAAAAAAAATTTTTTAATTTAATATAATTGTTACTTTTTGCACTACTTTGGCGGGAAAACAGATAATTTCTCTCGCCCATAACTTCTGAACGACTAAAGTTACAGAAACGTGCTACATGTCGTTGGAAAAGTATTTTGATATGATAATTACTTTGCCCTGACAAAAATGTTCTAAATATTATAATTAATTACATGTCGTTGGAAAAGTATTTTGATATGATAATTACTTTGACCTGACAAAAATTTTCTAAATATTATAATTAAGAATTTAGAATTTAAATTTTTATTTTTAAGATTAAATTTTTTTTTTAATAGCTTTTACGATTTTTATAGTCACTTCAGGCCGTATAAACCTTGAGATATTTCGGGGTATAACACATCTCCGAAAATTCGCTTTCTCATTAAAAATAAGTAGCAATGATCCCATATAGCTAACTTCGTATATGAATTTATTTGTTAGTTTTTCCCATTTGAGTTTCAAACAAAAACTTAAAACAACAATTGAAGACCTATGTATGTACATACATATGTCATTTAAAAAACTTCTGATATCAAATAAAAACACCTCTTAACGAGGTGAGATTAATGTGACGATGGCACATTCAACTCCAAAAATTTCTGATACCAAATTTTGTGACGAGCTATAGTTATTTAAACAAAAATATTTAAAAAGTTTTTAATTATTTTCAAAATCGGCACGCTGCCAGTTTTGCCTTTTTAAATTTTTCAGCTAAGTGCCGATTTTGAAACTTATTAAAAACTTTTTAAATATTTTTGTTTAAATAACTATTAATCGTCACAAAATTTGGTATCAGAAATTTTTGGAGTTGAATGTGCCATCGTCACATTAATCTCACCTCGTTAAGAGGTGTTTTTATTTGATTGAATGTAGGGCTAGATATGAGAAAAGAAAATAGCTAACATAATTTATGTTACATAACCAATTGCTGAATAAAAGAGCTTTATATTTTCAATTTGTCAGCTCTGGTGGAATGTAAACGTAATGCGCAAAAGCTGCAACAGTGGACCAACAGATGGTAGAAAAACGAAGTTATCGCAAAATGTTCGTAGCCAGACATAGATTCGATTTTTACAAGAGTTTCATTTTTCAATTTTGCATTTTGGGCTAAATGCAACATTTTTACACAGTTGCTTAAAATCGCATCAACTTTTTTCCTGCAGTACCTGTTTACACAGAACCCAAGTTGATGCGAATCCAGTAGGCCTACAGAGCTCTGTCTAACTAGTCGACATTTAGCTATATAAAGTGCTGAATAATTTAAATGGAGCATGTCTTATTTTATCAAATCTTTATAAAATGCCTCAAATTGTGTTTTTTATATAATACAGTGAACAGCATGCTTTTACAGCAATGTTAACTATTTCGCTCATTTGGAATGAACACTGTATATGACAGTTGTCGGTAATTTAAAATAAATGACAAACGCGCCAAGCACAGAAATAACCTAAATATGTAGCAAATACTGAATACAAGATGGTATAAATTTTGTATAAGTAGTGGATGTGGAGTTAGTTCGAAATTTTCTGTCTCTTTCTGACACATGTATTACTAAGGCCGCGTTTCCACTACAGTTGCTTTTCCAATTCTGCTTTTTGGCCCTGTGTACAAGGTGTACATTTTAAAAAAGTAGCTTTTCGTGATTTTGGCCCCGTTTCCATTACAGTGGTTTTTTCCAATTCCGCTTTTTGGCTAAACAGTGACTTATTCCCTGTGTATAAGGTATAGGAATCTAGTGGTGACAAAAATGAGAAATAAGTCGCTTTTTCGTGGTTTTGTTTGATAGCATCGATTAGTTCAGTATTTTTCTGCCTATCGATGTGTAATTTTGCCCAACTACCACCACTAGCCAGCTGTTTTTTTGAACAAATGAAATTGATTGCCCGTTTACGGAAAAAATATGGAATAAATTCATGACTTCCTTTATGTTGTTAAATTAATTAGTTGGCAAAAGCTGTATGTATATAAAGGCGATAGGTTAATTTTTATCTTACTTCAACATAATTTTGTACATTTTTGATTATTTAACAAAACTTAGCTATTTTTTTATAGCTAAATCCGACTGTTCATCACATCTAGCAAAGTTAACAGGCCTTCTAAAGGTGTTGTCCAACACTGTGCATTTAATCTAGTAGACATCCGCCCAAAAATTTGAAAAAATTTCTCAATTTTCTTAACTTTGAAAATCCACGATAAATCTATTCTTCAACGGATTTCTGGAGTTGTAGGCCTGTTTCATACTTTGGGCGATCATCTTTGTAAAAAAACACGTTTTGATTTTCCAACGGATTTTTTCCGAGTTTTTAGGATGCTAGCAGCACGTTAACATTTGAGTTAACGGATTGAAATTTTCACTTTTTTCAAGTTTATCGAGCTATAGCACACAAAGTACTTATCCAAAATACATAAAGTGTTTTAAAATCGAAAGGTTAGTTCATTACCTGTAAAATAAAACATTCGACGGGTAAATTGGTTGGCTACAACTCGAGCTATGAAATGATAAAGGTAAACTGAGCAAATTTTTTTTGTGTAAAATTTTAAAAAATCTTTAAAAAAAAACGTATCCATAGAAAAAAAAATTAAAGCCATTTTCGTGATCTGGGGACCCAACTCTACCAGAATTTCGCATCAACAGGCTTGGAGCATTTTGAGTGTAAACTAGTGTAATACAGTGGTGGAAAAAATAATAGAAACAAGATTCTTCTCTGCACATTTAACCCGACTGTTAAATAAGTACAATAGGAAACGGCTTGAAACAAAAAGGACATACATAACTGATATCGGGACTTCATTCTGCTTTTCTTTTTAAGTCGTTTTCGCCTTTTTTTGCGGCGACAATTGGCAATTTGGTGAGGGACTACGTGTTTTAGCTGGAAAAAAAAATAGAAACGCGACCCAATTACGCCGAAATTTTTGGCTTAATCTCGTTTTTTGTTTAAATTAAAGGTATAGATCCGTTAATTTAAAGTTAGTTTGTCATAAAACTAAACATTTCGTCCCAATTCAGGAACAAAATCGACTTTTATATCCAAAATGGGTCGAGGAGTGCATTGCACTGCTGTAGAAAGAGATATTATAAAAAAACTGAAGAACGAGGGAAAAACATTAAGGGAAATTGCTTAGACAATGCAATGCTCACTAAAAAAAATGTTTTCGGCCCTTCATTTTATCGAAAGAGAGGAGAACCGCGGTAGAAAGCGAGCAACAACTACAAAGTTTGATGACATATTGACTCGTACATCAAAACAAAACCCATTCCTTTCATCGGAGGAGCTCAAAAAGGACTTGCAGGCATCAGTTACCAGTCGCACAATTAGAAACAAGCTGATTGAGAAGGATTTGAAGGCACATTCACCTAGAAAAGTACCATACTTGAGCAAGAAAAATATTCAAAAAAAGCGATATTTTGCTTATCGTCAAAAGGACCGCCAAAATTGGAAAAATGTCCTTCGGTCTGATGAAACAAAAATTAATATGTTTTGATCTGATGGTAAATCATATGTAAGGCGCCCAAAAAATACAGCTTTCAATCCAAATCATAAAAAAAAAAACGATTTAGCATGGTGGAGGAAATATCATGCTATGGGGATGCTTCTCCTCCTCTGGAGTTGGTCCGAAATTCCGTATTAAGGACAAAATGTGTGCTCCACAATACCTTGATATACTCAAGGATGTTATGCTGCCATATGCCGAAGAAGAAATGCCGTTAAAGTGGGAGTTCATGCAGGATAACGACCCCAAACACTCGTCCAAATTAGTCAAGAAATGGTTCCAGGACACACAAATAAATGTAATGAAGTGGCCACCGCAATCACCGGACTTGAACCCGATTGAGCATTTGTGGGGAGTACTAAAAAAACGAATTGGAGGCTTTAAGCCCAAAAACAAGGAAGAATTGTGGCAGAAAGTGCAATCCGAATGGTATGCCATTGATCCCTTGATTTTCGCCAATCTAGTGAATTCTATGCACCGTCGGTGCATTGCAGTTATAAAATCTAAGGGCTGTACCACTATATATTAATTAAAACCATGTTTCGACTACAAAATTTGAGAAAAAACCTATGATTTGTGAATTTATCCGTTTGTTTCTATTATTTTTTCCAAGGGGAGCAAATTGAATTAATTTTTTTTTGTCCTTAGCCTGTTTGGATCAAATTTGTTGTTTATTTTTATAATACATACTATAATATATGTTAACAAAAAAATAATTTAAAAAATATCTGTTACGGTTCTTGAGAAAAAAAAGAAAAAAACGGACGCAAAAATTTTGTTTCTATTATTTTTTCCACCACTGTATGTACATATGTATGTACACATTTCGTTTAGCGATCTGTTGAATGAACTAACTATTACACTTCAGGGCGATCATAGCTGGCATCTACGAGCGACATATCTCCGCGCAGACGTGGGCGTCATATCTCCACTAAATTCTGGGCGGACGTATGTCGTTTCCAAAACGACATATGTATCTCCGCACGGATTTCTGCGTCATATCTCCGCACGGATTTTAGCGTCATATTTCCGCGCAGAGATATGTCGTTTAAGCACGTCATATGTCCGCGCGGATTTTGGCGTCATATCTTTGTTTATGAACCAGACCAGTGAACAGTGGGCCTCAGCAGCCTTATTGTTGTCCAAAGTCACTTTTTGAGTAAGAGTTGGAAATTTTAAATGTTGGCAAAATACAGAATATCAATTAGTTAAAACAATTTGTATAGTTATGATAAAATTAAATCAAGCTATTAATTTACAATATTTTATATGGTGAAACTGGCTGTGAAAAGTTCCTTATGCGCAAAAAACGCTTTTTAGTTCATGAACTTACCTTACTAAGTTTAGAAGATATTATCTTAGAAAGCTGATATATCTGAAGGTCAGCGTCATTTCTTGTTTTCCCATATTATTATTCTATATTATTAAAATTCTGCCCGTTTCAATAAAAAAAAAACATTAAAGTATATATCTAGTATAAACATATTTTGTGTGAGAACGGTTTACACTAACGCAATGAAAGGCGTTGCGTCACGGACTAACATCACCTTGCTCTACCCAAGAAGGAGTAAGTGGAGGAAGTGCTGCCCCCGGCGGAGAAGGGCAACTTCGAGTATCCGCCACCGACCCGGCTCCTGTGCAGGCTCCGCCGCCGGTTTCGTAAGAACATGACGAAGAGGCAAATTGGGAGACCGACGCCTTCTGTCCACAAGGCTCTGCTATCTGAAGCTGTTCGCTTTCAAGCTGAAGAAGGCTATTGCCAAGCCCAAGTAGAGTCTTACAAGAAGCTGGAGAAAAGGGGCCATCTAGGAAGAGACGAGGAGGAGCGCCAACGCACTGACACTCGTAATGTAGGAGGCGGTGGCCGCCAGTGCAGCATCGACAGAGTAGAAGCCAGCTATGATCGCCCTGAAGTGTAATAGACAGTTTATTCAACAGATCGCTGAACGAAATACGTCCAATCAATTTCATTTGTTCAAAAAAACAGCTGGCTAGTGGTGGTAGTTGGGCAAAATGACACATCGATAGGCAGAAAAATACTGAACTAATCGATACTATTGAACAAAATATCGAACAGCCACTTTATTCTCTTTTTTGTCACCACTAGATTCCTATACCTTATACACGGAAAAAGTTGCTTTTCGGCCATAATGCGGAATTGGAAAAAGCAACTGTAGTGGAAACGGGGCCTTGGCTACATAAGTGAGTGAACATGTTCCTTCCTATTTCTTTTTTGTTCACTTCAATTTTGTTCAATTGTTCCATTTAGTTCACTTCCTCTTTTTCTTCACTTGTTCATTTTTGCTCATTTGCTTCGTTTTGCTCACTGGTTCAGTTTTGTTCTCTTTCTCTTTATTGTTCAGTTGTTCTAATTTTTTTCAGTTAATCTTTTTTGGTCATTTTTGATCAGTAACTCCTTATATTTTGTATTAAATTATTATTTGCTCTTTATTCTCTCTCATCTTTGCCTTTACTTTATTTCAAATTCGCACTGACAATCATAGGGATGATGAGTTACTGGCAAAAAGCATCAATACCATCAATATTATATCGATGCTTAATTTAAAACTAATATGTAACGTAAGGACTGTTTTTTTGTTTTGGACAACTAAGTAATAAACAGTGAACAATTGAGCAACTGAGCAATAAGCAGAGAACAAGTGAGCAAAGTACAAATGAGCAAGTGAGCAATGAAGTTAGCAATATGAGTTAGTTGACTATTTTGAAATTAAAAGAACAAGTAATTTTCCAATTTGACTTTTATTTTTTTTAATAAAATTGAAAAAATGGTTACTTTTGATAAATTAAAAAAAAAAAATTTAAATAAAGTTTATTATATTTTTAATATCTCCGTAAAAAGTACCATATGTGTATTTTTCCGCACGTCCCTGACGATCTTCAGATGTCACGTGGTAACGATGAGCACCGAGAGTGTGGTGCGCAAGGGGACCGAGAGTGTGGTGCGCAAGGGGACTATATAGAGCCGTAAAATTGAAAATCTGTTACGATAGTCTGATCAGAACCATTTATATATTGATCGAAAGGAATTTTAAACCTCTAATTACTACGTATTTTACGTTGTCAACTTTTTGTTTTATTTATATTTTTCGCATAAATGTATTCAAAGTGTGCAAAGTGTCGACATACTCGTATATAGTATTTACGCTAAGCACAATTTAACAAAAAATTTAAGCTTCACAGCCCACTGTACCGCGACGATACACAAACAGGCGCTTGAATTTTGTGTATTAATAATTTGTCAGTGTGCGTGTTTGCTACACATTTTGTATGGGAATTAGGCTAAACTTTAAAGATGGATTGTGACTAAACTAAGAGCGTCCCCAACATAATTTTTATACCCAAATGTACGTTGAAGCACACCCTATCTATGTTTTTTTTTTTTAATTTTCTGGAAGGGGCCCGTTTAATAGAATATTACCAATTATTCTTTTTTTCTTATTCCTTTATTATGCACGGCTGATTTTTGATTTTGACATTTAACGAAAATAAGGACATGGAAGGTCCTTTTTAATTTTATATATAATATAATATTAATATTGAAATAAAAAAAAAAAAAAGTTCGGTAATTACTACGTATTTTACGTTGTAAAATTTTTGTTTTACTTATATTTCACGCATAAATGTATTTGAAGTGTGCACAATGTCGACATATATAGTATTTACGCTAAGAATAATTTGATAAAAATTGTATGCTTTACAGACCACTGTACCGCGACGATCACACAGACAGGCGCTTGAATTTTGTGTATTCATAATTTGTCAGTGTGCGTGTTTGCCTAAAACTAAAAGCGTCCCCAACATAATTTGTATACCCAAGTGTACTTTGAAGCACCCCCTATCTATGGTATTTTTTTTTTTTAATTTTTTGGAAGGGGCTCCGTTAATAGATCATTACCAATAATAATATTAAAAATAATAATGAATTTTAATTCTAAATTCTTAATTATAATATTTTCCAAATACATTTCCAACGAAATATAGCACGTTTCTGTAACTTTAGTCGTTCAGAAGTAATGGGCGCGAGAAATCGATCAAATTAAAAAACAAAAATATTAAAACGTTTTTTTCAAATTAAAATATTTAAAGATTTGTCTCTATATGACTCTCTATAGATAAATGTATTTATAGTGCATGTAAAAGGTTAGGTATATGGGATCTTTGTTATATACTAGAGAGCTGCACGGCTGGACTCAACATTTAGCGTCTCTCAGTACTCTAGTGTTGTGTACTCTAATTTGAGCGCAACGCATTCTGCTGATCAAGTTTGCATCGCACTGTATTTTCATTTGAGCGCAATTTTGAGTATTCATATAAAATGGCATTGAATGTATGTGTGTGCAAATCGGAATGAATGAATGAATGAATGAAGCATAGAATTGGCTGTATACTCAGAATAGAATTTCTGCGCCGCTTATCGCGCAGTGCGTTTTAATATTAAATACGGAAAAATTAATAATTAGTAATTAAGCAAAATAAACATATAGTACATGGGTTGAAATGAAAATAAACATTGTATTATTGTCTCTTATTTAATTTCGCAATAGTAACTACAGCGCACGTAAAAGGAAATAATGTCGTTCATCGCACTCATTATTTTTACCCGGTTATTCGGCATTCAATTCGCTCTCTCCATGCGTGTGTTCGTTGAGTTGAGTACAGCGGCGTCCCACACATTCGTTCAAATTCATTGCAATTCGCAGCCCAATTCATTGAACTCATTGGCAGATGAATAAACCGTTTTGAATGCGGCCGTGCAGCCCTTTATTATATACCAAAACTTGAGCAATCTCATGGGCTATATGGCCTTGAGTGGCTATCAAAATCGTTAGATCCATTTTTAAAAAAAATTTTAAAAACTAAAAAAAAGATACATACATTATTTCAAGGCAAAGCTATTATCAATTTAAATACCTTTCCAACGACATAAAGCACGTTTCTGTAACTTTAGTTGTTTAGAAGTTATGGTCGCGGGAAATCTAGCAAAAAGTGGTAGAACAAAAGTTGTTCAGCTATGTTATTTTGCATTGTTATACCATTTTTTTCCTTCATATATGAGTACGAGTATGTATAATTTTGTTTTATCATCTGTCACTTTACTTTTTGCAAGTATAAGTGTGTGTCGGGTGTGTTTGAAAAGCAATTTATTCAGGTTTTTATAACGATTTAGTGAGTTTTGAAAGTGTGTAATGTTGAAAAGAGCATTTAGCAAACATAATATACGGCGGCTGGCCGATGCACAAAGACGCATTATAATTAGTGCGTCAAGTAAGTAACACAAAACATTCGGATTTTTAATTGATCAATTTCTAATTCTATTTCTTACGTGTAGATGCAGTTAGAGATGGGTTGAACGACAGATGCTACAATATTGGGGTGCGCTTAAAACCAACAATGGTCGTATCGCAAGCAGAATTCGATGAAAAAGCAAAAAATAATGAACAATTATTTAGTTTTAGTAATTAAATATTGATACAATTGTATGCGGAATATCTTTTAGTTTGCTAGAAATATAAAACTATTTTCCGTTGGTTCAATCTGCATTACAACCCTATATACGTGGTATACCACCTTGGAAAGCTGTATGAACGATGTATCCTAAGAAGTGTCCTCCAGGCACCTCTCGTAAAGCACGCGATCCCAAATTTCCAGTTTGGCTTCAGACTCAGCCATGGCACCCCGGAGCAACTACACCGAGTGACGGAATTCATTGTGGATGGCTTCCACAAAAAGCAGTATGTCGTTGCTGCATACTTGGACATACAGCAGGCGTTCGACAGGGTGTGGCACGACGGCCTTCTTACCAAACTCAAAACCCTGCTCAACCCACAGCTGTTTGAAACGCTCAAATCATTTCTATCTGACAGGACGTTTCGTGTGATCCAAGAAGGAATAATGTCCACTGGGAGGCGGATCAGTGCAGGTGTACCATAGGGTAGCGTTCTTGGACCTACAGTGTACAGCCTGTACACTCATGACATGCCAAAGCCTCCAGTACACTCCCGTAACATGATGCTGGTCACTTTTGCGGATGACACAGCGGCAGCGTGCAGATCATCTTGCATATACACAGCCACTAACAGGCTTCAGTTATAACTCAAGAAATTTGAAAACTGGGCCTGTCGGTGAAACATCTCTGTAAACCCCTCAAAGTGTGCAGAAGTGATACATACACTCAGGAAGGACAATTGCCCAGGATTATTTTTACACGGAGAGCTACTGGGAACAGAAAAGGGAACACAAATACCTGGGTGTGACCCTCGACAGAAGATTAACACTAGCAAAGCACACTACAAATGTCAAAAACTCACTCTGTTAAAACCAAACAATCAACTTAACCTAACAAACAAAATCAAAATTTACAGAACCATACTTGCCCCCACATGGAGATACGCCATACAAGTATACGGTATTGCTGCCAAAAGCAACTTAAACAAAATCAGACTATTCCAAAGCAAGACACTAAGCAGACTATCAGGAGCTGAGTGGTACATACGGAACATTGACCTGGCCCGGGACTTTAAAGTCCCTGTTGTTGGGGACGTTATCAACTCTCAAGCGGAAACAAACTTCAAGAAACTGACAAACCATCCGAATATACTCGCCAGAAGACTCACGGAACATAGAACCAGAAGAAGACTCAAAAGAACCCATCCCATCGATCTACCACACAGAAATTAAAAAAAAAAAAACCTCCACATGACCTAAATCACTCCACAAATTCGTAACCCATAACACTTTTCTACTACTACAAAATATTTTAAAATCCATTGAACACCTGCCTACACTATTGTAAAAGTTACTATATATAGTAATAGTATACAATATACACTGTGTAAATTAACACAGTAATAAATCACAAAATCAATATTTGAAAAAAAAAATATATATATATATATATATATATATAGGCCGAGCACACTTCGGCTAACCGCCTACTTGCTCGATTCGAAGTAGGCGATTTTGAAGGTATACTAGCAGAAAAGGCGGCCAAGCTTATGGAAAAGTTAAGCATGTTGTAGTATGAATTCGAATGCCTACTGCATTCGAAGTAATCGATTCTCGAAGTCAAATTTGCGCCACTGGGCCCGCGTGGCCTTCCATTCAAATTCACTCAACTCATTTCAAACATTGTGCATTCGAATCTGAATTTTTTGTCTAACCTACTATCTTCAAATTCCGTGCGAAATAAATGCAATTGATTTATTATAGCTATTTATTTTTTTGATCTGGCAATCGTGTACCTTTTTCGCTCCCGGAATTTCGTTCATCTACTAGCCTTTAGTAGCCGATGCTTCTAACTAAAGTACTAGGCTTTTTGGCGAGTCGATTTAGCCATGTCGGTCTGTCCGTCCGTATCAAAACAACAGATCTCAGAGACTATAAGAGCTAAAGCTACCAAATTTGACAATATTCATGTCTGTTGCACGCATATCAGGTTTGTTTTAAAATTTGGCCACGTCCGGAAATCATATAAAAGCTAGAGCCACCAAATTTGACGACAGCATTCTTATCCGTTGCACACAGTTCAAGGTTGTTTTTAAAATAAAAGTAAATAGGTAAATATGTTTGTGCGGACGTTTTCTGAAAATTTGAGTAAAATCTAATAATAAACATTGTAATTAAACAATATAGTTACCATGTATGGTTCTTCTTCTGCAATGTGTGTTGCTCAACATGTTCTTAGCAATTATCATATTTTTGCTCGTCATGTTCCTAGCCACATTTGTCTTCCTTTCTTAACATATTCTTGTTTTCCTTGTGCCTTTTAATTTCATCCATCGGGTATCTCACAGTCGGTTACACTCGACTGTAACTTTTCTAATTATAGATAGCTGACAGCTTATATTGTAATGTAAATATCCTATTAGGCTTCTGTTCTTTATTATTCTTAAATATTTGAAATAAAAAGTTTATATATCAAATAAAATTCGTTAAAGTTATTTTTTAATCAATGAACAACCTTAAATACTATTTACCAAATATAATATCACGTACAGGGTCATTGTCATTGCAAGCTGAATTATTTACATTATGAATAATTCTTAAAAATTTGGAGTATTTTTTTATGGTCGTAACTAAGTGATATCACATTTTAGAAATTTTTCCCTAGTCATGTTTGAGGTCGTATCTCAGCATTTTGTCTATTATCCTATTATTAATTACCTCCTTCACATTGGTGGACCACAAAAAATCGTAATGGTTCCAGTCAGAATATGGGATCCGGTAAAGCTCAGCGCATGGCAACAGGGTAGCTAGGTACTCTACGTCCTCCACCGCAGACATATAGTCATTGTCGCTGTAGTACATGTCCACGCAACTTTTTATGTTTTTAACATTATAGGAAGGCGGTGTTGCCTGCTGGTAGATTATTTCATTCTGCTTACGACCGTGGTCGTACTGCCGGAAATCGCCTGAGGTATATAGCTGCAGGTAATGGATAATCTGGCTAGTTGACGCCCCAGCGGGGTGGGTTGGACAGACGTCTGTCAGCAATGTCTGGAACAGAAAAGATAAGTCCGAAAACCGAAAAGAAAATCATCCTCACCTGGTTTAAATGCTGCGTACCCCAACCTCCGATGAAGTCGAGCAACCCAGAGCACAGAAACTGGAACATTGAGCCCTCGGAGCAGACGTGCTCACACATCAGCTTCTGTACGCCTGTGATGGGTAGTAGTTCCTTGCTTCCCAGAACCCAGCTTAGAAATGAGGGTGAGCCCAAGAAGATACCACCCAGCTTCGAAAGAATGAACGAGTGGTTGCGCATGTAAGCGATGGGGGCCAATAAGTGCACTGAGCGCACTTTCTCGTTGTACGAAGGCAAAGAAGACATTAATACGAAGAACGTAGTGGTGCCCTGTGAGTGCGCCACAAAGTGCAATGAGCCGGAGGTGCTCTCCGCCAAGGCATAGTCCAACATGGCTGCTAGGTCATAAACCCCAATCTCATGCCAGCTAAAACGCCAGAAATCGGAAGTATCCGGGTGCATGTGCTTATGCTGGCGAGAGTACGTATTGCCCCGAGCGTTGCCCAGCCAAACGTCATAGCCGGCGTCGGCAAACATATAGGCCAGCGACGTTTCTGGCCCGTTGATAATCCAATCGTCGGAAGCACACAGGATTCCATGTTGCAGGAAAACCACAGGCCGTTGAAGGGTCTCATTTGACTCCTGATGCTTTGGGGAAGTAGGAATGCGGTAAATTGTGAGGATGTAGTCGTCTGACGTGTGCACTGTGTGTTCTTCCACCGGGTAGTTATGGTTCGTTATAAGCGTAGCCTGAAAGATATAAAAGATATGAAAATAAGATAGAGTGAACTCAAAATGAATTTGGACACTAGATATTTTCAACTTGATTTATTCATAACTCAACCAAAACGTAACGTAAACAAAAATGTATTATTTCATAGACGATATTAATATTCTTATCTTATATACAGTAGAATCCGGTTATAGCGACTTTCAAGGGACCGACGATTTTACGTCGTTATACCCGGAAGACGCACTAACCGAAAGGAGAAAATTTTTATTTTTTTTTATTTTATGTTTGTTATGTTTGTAATGGTATTAAACAAATTAATTTTTTAATCAAAACAAAAAATTTCATGTGTTATTCATAATAACTTGTATAAATATAATGCATATTATTCATAAGTATAGTATAATAAGATTAATCTCTACATGTGGTTTTTCTTTTTATTCTTTATTTAAATAATCAGTGATTTTTGATTGTTAAGTTTTTTTTTTTTATATAAAAACAGTCGCACACAGCATTATTTAAACAAGAAATTTTGTGCGTTAAACTCTCGTCATTAAAAGTTGAATGGACAAATTTATTCAGAATTTCCAAAACGCTAGGTGCTGACATTTCATTTTCATCTTCGACGATGTCATCGCTGTCCTGTTCGTCATCTAAAATATTTTCAACACTGCTATCCTCGGACGGTTCCTCACAAATCGCCACACCATTGTCAATAAGAACATATTCACCCAGTTCTTCCTCTGAAATCGGTAGCTGATTTTTAAGAACTCTTGCCCAAACCGATAGAGGAATGTCATCTCCGATTTCAATATCATTTGAGAATGGGCTGCTGGGACCATCTACATTTTCTTCGGTATTTTTTTTTCGGCACGTCGCAATAGCCGGTTGAATTGTGAAAAATCTCGTCGGCATAAGTGGTTTGTCGCTAAAAGCGGAGACGTACTAAGCGGAGGCCCTTTCATATAAGTTTGTATGGGGACCAACCAAGCCATCGAGTTTTCGTCGCAATAACCGGACGGACGCTATAAGCAGAGTCGGTATAACCGGATTCTACAGTATATCTAAAAAATTAGACATTTTCAAACTATACATTAGATATTTTTTCAAATTAATTTAAAAAGTAATTTCTTTTTAGGACAAAAATTATTCGCCTGCCCCTCGCATCGATGACAGCTGACGTTAACCCGTGCTGTAATAATTAATATTTAGCTAGCAGCAACTTTTCTAAGGATTCTTTTGAAGAAATGTTGTGCTTTCTAATCCTTAGGCTTTTTTTGCTTGCAGTGGTATAACAGAAACTCTTTCAAAAAATACTAAGGTTGTGTTGATTGTCTTGCTGAAAAAATAAAGTCTTCGAATGTAGCCGAAATCCGATTTTCGATTAAAATATATTATACATAGTCATTTATTTTATGGTCAATGAGGACTTTTTGCTACACACTTCCCGCCACCATGCTTCACATTTGATATCAAGTTCTACTCCTTCATGGCTTCATTCGCTTTTCTCCGTACTGTATCCGATTTTAATTAAATTTATTTAATATATTATTTAATTAAATTTCAATATACACAGAAAGAATTTTTTGAGTAAAGTGGACTCAAAATGAGAAAATACGTACTCAAATATTTGCTAGGGGTATACATTTCCGCTTTGAGATGATTTTGAATCAGTTTGAGTACATATTTTAAGAAAAAATCAAACTCAAATTGAACATTTCCCCAGTGGCGCAACCCTGCTACGACCGAATGTGGTAATTCTACAATATGCATCGTCGAAGGTACATTCGTAATCAATGGTTTCTCCAGCTGTTAGAGCACAGGACTGTAATGGGACGTGGTTTTTGTTACTGCTGGTCAAAGCTTCGGCAATCGTTCGGCTTATATTACTTTGCTTTGTTATATCATTTCTGTGTTCGGCACATGCCGACACATATACTGCGTGCTAAGGAAATTTCAGCTCGATAGCTCAACAACTGAGAGACTAGTTCGCGTAGAAACCGACATGGCTAGATCGACTCGGCTGGTGATGCTGATCAAGAATATATATACTTTATGGGGTCGGAGATGCCTCCTTCACTGCGTTGCAAATATCATGGCAAAATTATAATACCCTCTGCAAGGGTATAAAAAGAAAAGAAACTCAGAAACAAAAAAGACGAAAAGAGATGAAAAAACATATTTTAACATAACATATTTTTACATAAGATAATTCATTTCAGTTTCAGTGTTCGATGCACAAAGCGTTTTTTGAGCTGCATAAGATTATCAGGTTGGGGGGTGCATAAACTAATTCCCAAACATTAATCGCAAGCGAAAAGACAACTGTTTTACTTGATCTAGAACTGCAACTGAACTTTAATTAACAGAAGAGAGATTTCATAGGGCTGCTAACAGAGTATTAACAGAGTGCAGTTTGACCGAACATCCCTGCCGCCTTGAAAGGATCTTTCAATAACAATGTGATTCAGTGGGAAGTACGGCCAGTACATGTCGGCAGCATACACCTTTGCTTGTTCGAATGTATGCCACTCTGATTATCCCATCCTGTCCGGGAACAGCTGATTCGACGCGCCCAATCTTCCATCGCTGCGGAGGTAGATTATCGTCGTGTATAATGACCATAGTTTCCGGTCTGATGTTTTGTGATGGCGTTGTCCATTTAGTGCGGGAACGCAGCTCTTGTAGGTAGTCGGATGACCACCGACTCCAAAATTTCTACTTGGCTTCGGTTACTGCATCATATCTTTCCAGGTTGGAAACATTTGTGGATGAGTTGATTCTCTCTGGAAGGGCACGAATAGATTTCCCCACCAGGAAGTGACCTGGGGTAAGTGCTCCAAGGTCGTTGGGATCCGGATACAGCGGACGCGAGTTAAGCATTGCTTCGACTTCCGCTGTGATGGTACAGAGTTCCTCAAATGTAAATCTAGAGTTCATTAGCGTTCTGTAAAGCAGACTCTTCGCTCTCTTTACCGCGGCCTCCAAAGTGCTCAGCTCTAGGAGGGATGAAATGGAATATTATGAGATCGGTTGACGAATATGATGAAATAACTTCTTGCGTAGCTTTGTCTTCCAGGAAGTCTCGTAGTTCACGAAGATGATTGGCAGCTTCCACAAAGTTCCTTCCGTTGTTGCAGTAGATATCCGATGGACTTGAGCGCCGGGAAATGAAGACGGCTAGGTAGGACTTTGTGGGACCCTTTCCTCTGATGCGGAGATACGTGTTGAACGGTCCGCAGAAGTCGACGCCACACTTCTGGAACGGTTGCTGTGGTAGTACTCGTTCTAGCGGCAGCGATCCCATGAGTTGGTTCTCAGTTTAGGCTTGAACCGAACGAACGCCGTACAGGAACGCACCACTCGACGAGCGAGGTCTCTGGCATTGACGGATTAGTGCGACTAAAGCTTTCGGACCTGCGTGACAATTTCATAGATGCAAGTGCCGAACATAGATCCAAGTAAAGTGCGCCTTGCTGGGAAGCAACAACGGGTGCATTTCAGAGTCAGGGATGTCAGCGTTCTGGAGTCGTCCTCCAACCCTGATGAGGGCATATCCTGAGCTGTCGAGAAATGGAGTTAAATATTTTAGATGACTTGTAAGCGGTTTAGCTTTCTGTAGCGAGCGAAAATCTTCGAGAAATGACTGTTGCTGAATATTGTAGACGATGCTATACGATGTGCGGCGGAGTTCGTCCGGTGTAAGCGATGCTCCGATGGACGGAGGCAACGAATGTAGGAGCTAATCCGGGTCAAGTGCTGGAGAACATGATTGTTAGGCACAGTTGCGCAGAATGCGCTCCTTCTTTGTTCTGCCTCGACAACTTCTGGATCAATATCGATAGTTTGTGGAGACGTTGGCCACTGGGATGACGGTTGGGTCAAGAACGGTGGGCCTGTGAACCACATTGGTGTTGCGAGTTCAGTTGTAGTGGTCCCACGTGAGACAATATCCGCCGGGTTGCTTCCACCGGGAAAAAATTTTCACTGGCCATCTGCGGTCCAGTCTTGAATTTCTGATATGCTGAGTGTTGTTTTAGCCAATGGAGCACAATTTGTGAGTTCGTCCAAAAATATGCGTTGTATTTCCTGTCCGCTAATAAGGGCTTTAGTTTTGCGTACAGTTGACCAAGCAAGTGCGCTCCGCACAACTCCAATTTCGGGAGAGACTTCTTCTTAGTAGGAGCCACACTGGATTTGCCAGTCAGCAAATGAACTGCGATATTTCCAGTCGATGTTTCCGAACGTAGATACAGGCAACAACCGTAAGCTCGAATTGATGAATCGCAGAAGCCATGAAGTTGAAGTGATCGAGGCTTGTGTTGGAGACAATAGCGGGGAATTGACAATTGTGAGACAGTTTGGAAAGACTCAAGGCACTTGCTCCAAGCTGTTTGTATATTCTGTGGTACACTCTCATCCCAGCACAGGCCAGCGAGCCAAATTTCTGAAGAAGTATTTTTGCGAGGACAACAAGCGGCGAGAGTAGTCCAAGAGGGTCGAACATGGCAGATGCAATGGATAAAATTGTTCTTTTGGTAATGATCGTTGAATGGTCCCTTGGGGTGAATTTGAAGAATAGTATCTTCATGTTGGTTCCAGTTGACGTCAAGAGCGCTAGCGACTCCCTCACCGCACGAACTGAGCTCCTTAGTAGTGTGTATTTCCATGAATCCAGCGTCATTTGAGTGCCATTTTGTAAGTGGGAAGTGCCCCCGACGAAGGATTTCCGTGACTTGATCCTTGATTATGCGAATCGTCTTCAGGTCGTCTGCACCCGTAAGTAAGTCATCAAAATAAAATAAGGATTTTATGATGTCTGCGCCCACTGGACAGTCAGCCATTTGGATATCTGCAAGATGATTCAGACTACGTGTTGCTAAGTGTGAGGCCGCTGCAGGTCACCGTGTTCAGTTGGTATGTGCGCAGAGTGTCTTCTGGAAATGCTTTCCAAAGAATGTACTGGTATTTGCGATCATGAATGTCAAGATTTACTTGCCTGTACATTTTAGTCAAGTCTGCAGTGATGGCGTAGCGATAAAGCCTAAACTTAAGAAGCTGCATGTACAGTTCCTTCTGGAGTGTTGGGCCAACGCATAGCAAGTCATTCAGTGATGTTTGATTCAAAGTTCGAAAAAAGGCGTCAAAAACCACCCTGAGCTTGGTAGACTCACTAGTGGGTTTGACAACGCATTTAAAATTGTACATACATTATAATAGTCTACTTCGATACTTCTTAAAATAAATCGCCTCTCGAATTAGCTCCCGACCTAAACAATTTAATGTCATACTTAAATATGAATGATACATTTTATAAGAACACATTAAAACCCGCTCGATCGGCGTCAAAAAATGAAATATGATATTTTTTGTCATTTTTTGCTATATTTTTTTGTCATTTTTCCTGCAGTTCCATTATATCGCACGGCCAAGGCTCGAATGCGCCACCTGTCGGCTACAGCTTGCGACAGCAGTGCCTTAGGGCGGTGTGTTAAAATTCTAACCTTATTGCTAATATCTCCCATGCTTATCATCCGATTTTACTGAAATTTTTAGGAAACGTCCGCTTATTTTATTCATTTATTGTATCTTTAACTTTAACTCGAAAATAACGAGTATTACTTATTTTACGTTTTTTATGATTTTTGAGGGCGGAAGTGGGCGTGGCCAAATTTTAAAACAAACTTGATCTGCGTGCAACAGATTCCAATGTTGTCAACTCTAGCTCTTATAGTCTCTGAGATCTGCTGTTTCACACGGAAGGACGGACGGACAGACGGACATGGCTAAATTGACTCGGCTGGTGATGCTGATCAAAATATTTATGGGGTTGGAGATGCCTCCTTCTGCCTGTTACATACATTCTCGGTTGGCACTAACTTATAATACCCTTGTACCCTATGGGTACCGGGTATAATAAGTAAACGGGTCGTAAATTAATTTGTAATATGATTTATTCGCTTTCATCGGCTGGTCGAGAACTAGAACTAATTACATGTCATAAAATAGAAGTTGGGGAGAGCGGAATGGAAACCTTTTGCGAACTGGAAGCCCGGAGGAAGAGAGAGGGAGAGAGAGTGTGCGAGAGCGCTGGGCTCCATAAAGCGGGACATTTCGAAGCCGCTAGCGCTTCACACTGGCTCACGAAAATAAGCGTCCTCTTGGCGCGAACCCACCATTGCATTTAAAATACCCTATATATTACTTCTTTTTGATCAAGAATATTTATTTTGGATTTTGCTTTGTTACATTTTTTAAAGTATTAGTAGGTTTGTGTGCAATTTTTATTTCGTCATTATTATAGTAATCCGATTTTATAAGTCTCGCTTATAAATGTCGAATGTAAATGACTGATTTAAAGCTTTTTGTTGTCATATTTTTGGAATTATGTTCTTTTTGGTTTGGAGAGTCATTGTCTTTTATTAGTTTTATTTATATGTCTAGCATATATCATGCAAAAAAATAAAAGTATGTAGTATATGTATATATATATGTATGTATATGTATATATATGTATGTATGTATGTGATTTATATTTGTTAAAAATCCTTCCGCAAAATTATTTAAAATTAAAACCTTCTTTAAATAACTAATTTTATCTATGACCAAAAATAATTTCTCGCCTGTCAGAGAAAACAAGTCCAAACGTAGAGTGCTTTCCCTTTCTAGCACGTCTCTCTGAGAGCGGATCGAGAGAGCTGTCAATTTATCGTCCCTGTCAAAGCTGATGAGACTACCTTTATATATATAATTGCATCATGATACAGACTTTACTAAACTCGGCTGGTGATACTAATCATGAATAAATATGTATGTATGTGTGTACATACTCATATGTACCTTATGGGGTCGGATATGCCTTCTGCCTGAATGTACATAGTACATTCTCGGTCGGCACTAAGGAAAGACATTTAAACATATACATACATACGTAGTTTACAATCATTTCAGCTGTTTGAGTAGTAAGAAAAGAAAACCTAAGCACTTATGTTCATATGTAGTATGTGAAAACTAAAGCACGCCTGATAATAAGTTTCATTATAGATCGACCGATTTCCATTGTTCTGGAGGCCGCATAGTGCAGCGATATCAGCACGCGCAGATGGTAGGTTCAAGGTAGGTCCAAGGTTCAAGCAAACGGTGCGTCACACAGCAAAGGCGATTATTGTTGGAACAATATAAACGTAGGGTATATATGTATGTATGTAGCTCTACCACATTCAAATTTGACAAGCTTTCTTTCTTTGGCCAGTGGGACACCCCAACAAATCTTATCAGAGCAGCTGATAGTTGCTCATTGTTTAAGTGCGATCAGATCGAATGGATTCGGAGTAATATACATACATACATATGTATATGTAAGTACAGTTTACAGTTTATTTCTTGCAGGGGTACAACCAAACTTTAAAGTCGTGTATCACATAAAATATATGAGATATCAACAAAGTTTTACCGCAGTTTTTTAATGTAGTGTGTTAATATATAAAAAGTACCTTTATTGTTTTTGGTAATTTTCTATTAAACTTTGGCTAAACTTTAAAGATTTATTATGACTAAACTAAAAGCGTCCCCAACATAATTTTTATACGCAAATGTACGTTGAAGCACCCCCCATCTTTGGTATTTTTTTTTAATTTTTTGGAAAGGGCCCCGTTAATAGAAAATTACCTTGTTTTTCAATTCCATTCAAGAATACTTGTCATAAAACAAGAAAGAAAGCTAACTTCGGTAAGCCGAATTTTGTATACACTTCCTGTCTGCACTTGAATCATTGAAAATCTATTCATTTTGGTAAAATTGGAAAGTATCGAAGTTTGTATAAAATTCACCTACACATTTTACATTTTACATGTATAATTTTACATTTTCATATAAATCGACCGATCGCTTCTATGGGATACATAATATAGTTGTCCGATCTTAATGAAATTTATGTCCGATCTTAATTTCAAACCGAAAAAAACGTTTTTATCTCGACATTTATTGAAATACGTTACAGAAAATGTATAACTTTTTATACCCTTGTAGAGGGTATTATAATTTTGACCAGATTTTTGCAACGCAGTGAAGGAAGCATCTCCGACCCCATAAAGTATATATATTCTTGATCAGCATCACCAGCCGAGTCGATCTAGCCATGTCCGTCTGTCTGTCCGTCTGTCTGTCCGTCTGTCGGTTTCTACGCGATTTAGTCTCTCAGTTTTTGAGCTATCGAGCTGAAATTTTCAGCATTGTCTTATTTTTTCAGCTCGGATATGTCGGAACGACCGAAATCGGACTACTATATCCTATAGCTGACATAGGAATGATGGCGAAATTAATGTAAAAAAAAATTTAACTTCCCTGTTTTTCGACGAATTTCTATAAATTTTGAGATATAGCAGTTTTTTTATGGTTCTAGAATTACGGTTTTAATTTCATTAAGATCGGACCACTTTATCATATAGCTGCCATAAAAGCGATCGGTCCATTTATATGAAAATGTAAAATTCTACATGTAAAATGTAAAATTTACAAAATTCTATGTTTTTTCAACATTACTAAAAATGTTCGATTTTCAATGATCCAATTGCAGACTGCAAGGGTATACCAACTTCGGTTTACCGAAGTTAGCTTTCTCTCTCGTTTTTACATTAATTTCGCCATCATTCCTATGGAAGCTATATGTATGATATAGGGGTCCGATTTTGTCCGTTCCGACATATATACTGCGTGCTAAAGAAATAAGACTATTCTAAATAAACTTTTGCCCGATAGCTCAAAATCTGAGAGACTAGTTCGCAACTAGTTCGAAACCGAAAGATGGACAGATCGACTCGGCTGGTGATGCTGAGAATATACATATATACTTTATGGGATCGGAGATGCCTCCATCACTGCGTTGCAAATATCATGGCAAAATTATAATACCCTCTGCAAGGGTATAAAAAGCATTAAAAGAAACTTCTTTTTTAATGGAATTTTTTAGTCACAAGATCAACTAATTCATTTAAATTTTTTGGTTATATTGATAAAAGAAGATATGTTAATTTTAGAAGAATGAGTCCCTGTGCAACTATCGAGCAGTGGAAATTGGTCCTCTCGTACCTTGCGAAATGGAGACAGGCGATAGGAAACCAAGCCGTTTGAGAAATGTATCCAGCAGGGAAAAGTGAATTTATTAATACAATTAACTAAGATCCAATTATTTGTGGATCTTGACCATAAAATAAATAAAAATAAAAAATATTAAAATAAAAAGAAGTCTGCAAATATGTGACAGGGAAAAACGAAAATCAAATAGAAAAGGGCCAAAATCACAATATAAAAATTATGGACATGCTATCTTCATCCACTTCGTCCCTGATCAGTAGTCGCCTACTGGGATTCTTTCTTCGTTGGCTGCCACCCCAAAGTTCTGGTATATATATACAAAGTATATATATTTTTGATCAGCATCACCAGGCGAGTCGACTTAGTCATGTCGGTCTGTCCGTCTGTCTTTCTGACTATCTGTCCGTCAGTCCGTGTTGGTAAACAGATCTTAAAAATGACCAAATTTGGTGAAAGCATTCTAACCCGCTGCATGCAGATCAAGTTTTTTTAAAATTTGGCCACACCCCCTTTCGCGCCCGAAAATCATAAATATCGTTATATAAGCTATAGTCGTGATTTTCGGCTTAAAGTAAATAGATAAAATAAATTAGCATTCGCGGACGTTTTCGGAAAATTTAAGTAAAATCGGATGATAAACATGGAAGTTATTAACAATAAAGTTTCTGTGTATGTTTCTTCTTCTTCTGTGCCAATGGGTGTTGCTCAACATGTTCCTAGCAACATTTGTCTTCATTAGTCAACATTTTCATTTTTCTATGTTCATGGGCTATTTCATTTCACCCACATCTTACAGTCGGTCACACTCGACTGTAGCTTTCCCAATTGTTTACAGTTACTATACATACATATGAACATGTAAATAATGCAATTATAATGATTTTATTTATTTTATTTAATTTTTTATTTTTTTTCCCCTTTGACTAAAAAATAAAGGTAATTGAATCCGATTTTCAACAAAGTTTCCTCAAATGCCTTCTTAAGCCTGTTAAGCGTACGCAGGCGATTGGCGTTGGGGCTAAGGCGTGCGCGTGCCAACCACTTACCCGAGGGTTCGAAACGCGGTCAGGGCAAATGGTAAGAGTTGTGTTTTTCTAATGTTTATTTGCATTTTCTGATAGTCTCTTAATAAAATTTGAACAGTAAATAAAAATATTTAATAAAATTTAGCAGCATGTGTGTTAAAATAGTATGCGATATATCAGTTATTATAATTCAGTAAAGAGTCAGAAAAAAAATTTGTTTAATCGCTTTTAATATTAATCTTGTTTTGTTTGTAATGTTAATTTTGGTTTGCTAATGATATTAAAATACTCTGATATTAAAAGGCTCGCAAAAGACATATTTTCTAACAATCGAAAATGAAACTTTCCATGCCACAAACTGAGCGACCAGTGATTCGTTTTTGTATCGTTTGCGAGTCAAAAATGATAGCCGTCTTCCGTTTGAGTTTCACAAATGTCTCGTTTGCGATATAATTTGCGAGCGTTTGGTCCACTGGGTAGACCCATATACACAAATACAAGGTGTGTTCAATAAGTATCGCGAATTTTGAATTTTCGCGGTTTATGTATATTCGAATTTAGATTTTTTGTGGCGTTATGTTGGTACTCATGTCTCTCACTTATGCCGACAAGCTCGGCCATTTTGAATGTTCACTAAATTGTTGACAGCTGCTTTGCTTGCACGTGTTTTGGATCGTCATCGATTTTTACCTATTCAAAAAAATGGATCAAAGAACCTGTATCAAATTTTGTGTGAAAAACGAAATTAAGTGCTCGGATCCATTCCGAATGTTGACTGTGGCATACGGAGAGCTACCTTGGACCGAAGCAACGTTTATCGGTGGTACAAAATGTTCTCAGAAGGCTGAGAAGATGTGAACGACGAAGAGCGTGCCGGACGCCCGAGCACTTCAACAACATACGAACAAATTAATGATGTGGAGAAAATGATATTGGCCAATCGTCGAATTTGCTGAGCCATATCGATTGGCTCGTGAAATTTGATTTTAATCAATTATTTGGGCATGAGACGGGTCGCCGCGAAATTCGTACCAAAATTGCCCAATTGCAACCAAAAACAGCATCGCATGAACATTGCTAATGAGAGGTTGGACTCTGTCCGCGACGACCCAAATTTGCTCCAGAGGGTCATAACTGGTGACGAATCGTGGGTTTATGGTTATGACGTGGAAACCAGTCGAATGTTAAAGTTTTGATGACAGTTTTCTTCGATTGCAGGGGCGTGGTGCATCATGAGTTCTTGCCACAGGGTAGAACGGTCAATAAGGAATATGACCTGCAAGTTATGCGCAATTTGCGCGAAGCAATCCGCCAGAAACGTCCGGATTTGTGGAAGAACAAAAATTGGATTTTGCACCACGATAACGCCCCGGCTCACACATCGTTGCTTGTGCGCGGCTTTTTGACCAAAAACAACACACTAATAATGCCGCAGCCACCATATTCCCCAGATCTGGCTCCCTGTGACTTTTTCTTGTTCCCTAAACTGAAGAGGCCCATGAAAGGACGACATTACGCTACGCTTGACGAGATAAAGACGTCATCGAAAGAGGAGCTGAACAAGATAAACAAAATTATTTTTTAAAGTGCTTCGAAGATTGGAAAAACCGTTGGCACAAGTGTATAATATCTCATGGGGATTGCTTTGAAGGGGACAAAATAGATATTCAGGATTAAATTAATAATTTTTGAAAAACACAAAATTCGCGATATTTTTTTTACAATCCTCGTATATTACCTGCAAAAGATAGAAAGACTATCTGCAAAGTTTTATACAGAGAGCTCAAAACGCGAGACTAGTTTGCGTAGAATTGGAAAGCCTGTCTTTAAGGGGTCGGTGATACTTCCGTCGCTGCGTCGCTAACTTCTGGTCAAAACTATAATATACTGCAATGGTATAAAAATCAAAGGGAGCAATATTTCGACTCCTCCCGCCAATGAAAATGGCGGGAACATAATCATGTTCTATTCAAGTGGCATATTTTCTCAGCCTTTTTTTAATTCATGCGAACATAAAGAGGAAAAAAACATATATCGGCTTAATTTATAACTGTAAAATGGCTGCAAAATTATACTTATATTTTATGCTAGGGCGGTCCATATATTACGTAACCACCTAGGGGGGAAGGGGTTCTTGGACAATGATTACTTAATCATTTTATATCAATCAAAACAAAAATTTGTATGATTTCGTAATCATAGGAAAGTATGTTCCTCCAATGATAACTTTTAATAAAATAGGGGGTTAAAAGTCATCAAAAACGTGATTACCTAGTATATGGACAGCCCCGTATGAGGAATTGCAAAGATATTCAAGTGGCGAGGAGTGCATGTACAAATGCTTTACCAATCGTTTGCAACATTTACAATGTTGAACTTATACTGTAAAGCGATGAAGACAAAATAAGCCCCACTTTCCTTGGCAAAAGTGTAGAGGAACTTAAGTTATATATAAACTTACCGTCAGTTTGTGGCCAACTACCAATTTGATAAGTTCTCCGAGCAGCAATAACATTAAAATCATCGGCAGTAACCAGTAGCAGATGTGACTGCTGGAGAACATTTTTATGCAATCTTTTTTAATATCTCTATTAGTTTTTATTGGACTGGCAACGGACTGGCACAGTGGTTCCTTCATGCACACGCGTTTGGTACCTGGCTTTGATCTGTCTAACGGACGATTTATTTAAGCCTTCTGCCGTTACGCTTCTACCTGCCTCTTAGCCTTTCGATTTGATACTAAACATTGTTTTTGTTTTTATTGTCAGTATCTTTATTATTGCTTTGTGGTTTTTGGTACGGCTTATCCCTTAATTCCTTAGTTGTACACTCGTTTGCTTTAATTTCAGTTACAATTTAATTTTTTTAATTCGCATTGCCCGCTGATAAGTTTGATTCCGCGTTATCGCTGTGATGGTGTCGGTAACTGAAAATACACTAATACATTGTCGTTGGAATCTATGCACTCTGGCAATTTATAAGTAAAAATGCGAACATACGCCTTGCCTTTTGGCCAAATTCAGAAAGCGATAGCAGTTAGATCAGCAAATCAATAGTTTGCAAAGAGTCAAGCGCTCAGCTTATGTACACATGTACTACATGTACATATGCATGTATGCTTTACAGTTGAATTCACTTAACATTGTACCCATCCTTATTTGAATTAGGATTTGTCTTTAATAGTATAATATATGAGCTAATACATATGTATGTTGGTGCAACAAATTTAAATTTTTTTTAAATTCATTAAATGCCACAGTTCTCAGAGCCAGTTACTAAGATTCAGATATAAACCAAGCCATGTGAAGTCGCGTTTTAGTTGCGCCTGCAATTATCAATTCTCCAGGCACGAGCCACTATAAGCAGATTTTTTTAATTTAATATATTTAGACAATATTTATTTTTATACCGGCTAGCGCCGAATCGCTCTCTTTGCTTGTGCATAGTTTGCGCAACTAAAACTAGCTTAGACTTTAGGTAGTGCTACCAGTTGGAGCATCGATTCGAAAAGCTTGCAAAATTCGAAAAGCTTTCCTCTGCGATCAACCAAGCTATAGTGAGCTTTACATGACGGAAATAGCTCATTGAATCAGCTGTTGTGAAATTAAGTATATACATATGTAAGAATTCCTACATATACATACATACAGTGGCTCACAGCTTATTTCGTGCAGAGGTTCAACCAAATTTTAAAGTCGTGTAGCACATAAACTATATGATATATAAACAAAATTTTAATGCAGTTTTTTTAAGTAGTATTCTAATATACATATATAAAAATCGTCTATTGTTTTACAAATTAATTCAATAATATTTAAATTTACGAAAAAGTTAAAAAATTGACTTCTTCAATGACACAGCTTATTTCGTGCAGAAACTTTAGGTTAATGTATTTAGTGAATTTTGATCCCAGACAAACTTTTTCTTATGGAATCTCTTTGAACACAATATCAGCTAATTTTTTAAACATTAAACTTTTTTTTTGATACACTGAAATAAAAGTTTTGTTAGTTTCAGAAGAATCAGTCCCTGCTCAACTATTGAACAACGAAAATCGGCCCTTAAACGTTTTAAAAATAAAACAACTAAGAGGAATATTGATTAAATGGTAAATTAAAGGTCACTATAGCTTGGTTGATCGCAGAGGAAAGCTTTTCGAATTTTGCAAGCTTTTCGAATCGATGTTCCAGCTGGTAGCACTACCTAAAGTCTAAGCTAGTTTTAGTTGCGCAAACTATGCACAAGCAAAGAGAGCGATTCGGCGCTAGCCGGTATAAAAATAAATATTGTCTAAATATATTAAATTAAAAAAATCTGCTTATAGTGGCTCGTGCCTGGAGAATTGATAATCGCAGGCGCAACTAAAACGCGACTTCACATGGCTTGGTTTATATCTGAATCTTAGTAACTGGCTCTGAGAACTGTGGCATTTAATGAATTTAAACAAAATTTAAATTTGTTGCACCAACATGTATTAGCTCATATATTATTATTAAAGACAAATCCTAATTCAAATAAGGATGGGTACAATGTTAAGTGAATTCAACTGTAAAGCATACATGCATATGTACATGTAGTACATGTGTACATAAACTGAGCGCTTGACTCTGTTGCAAACTATTTATTTGCTGATCTAACTGCTATCGCTTTCTGAATTCGGCCAAAAGGCAAGGCGTATGTTCGCATATTTACTTATAAATTGCCAGAGTGCATAGATTCCAACGACAATGAATTAGTGTATTTTCAGTTACCGACACCATCATATCGATAACGCGGAATCAAACTTATCAGCGGGCATTACGAATTGAAACAATTATATTGTAATTGAAATTAAAGCAAACGAGTTTACAACTAAGGAATTAAGATAAGCCTAACCAAAAACCACAAAGCAATATTAAAGATACTGACAATAAAAACAAAAACAATGTTTATTATCAAATCGAAAGGCTAATAGGCAGGTAGAAGCGCAGCGGCAGAAGGCTTAAATAACTCTTCATTTAGACAGATCAAAGCCAGGTACCAAACGCGAGTGAATGAAGGAAAACTGTACCACACAGGTGACTTTGAAACTAATTAAATTTTTTAAAAATATTTTTTTTAAATAACTATTAATTGTCACAAAATATGGTATCAGAAATGTTTTGAGTTGAATGTGCCATTGTCACTTTAATCTCACCTCGTTAAGAGGTGTTTTTATTTGATATCAGAAGTTTTTTAAATGACATACATATGTATGTACATACATATGTATGTATGTACATACATATGTATGTCTTCCTTCGTTTTTATAAGTTTTTGTTTGAGACTCAAATTGGAAAAATTAACAAACAAAATTCATATAAGAAGTAAGCTATATGGGATCATTGCTACTAATTTTGATGAGAAAGCAAATATTCGGAGATATGTGATGTACCCCGAAATATCTCAAGGGCTATACGGCCTGAAGTTACTATAAAAATCGTAAAAGCCATTAAAAAAACAAATTTGTAATCTTAAAATAAAAATAATTAATTTTAGTTCTAAATTCTTAATTATAATATTTAGAAAAATTTTCTCAGGGCAAAGTAATTATCATATCAAAATACATTTCCAACGACATATAGCACGTTTCTGTAACTTTAGTCGTTCAGAAGTTATGGACGCAAGAAATTCCCGGTTTTCCCGCCAAAGTAGTGGAAAAAGCAAAAATTAGATTTAATTAAAGAAATTTTTTTTAACGATTTCTTTTGAATTTTAATTATATTAAATTTTCTTTGATGGCTTTAAATTTTATTGCATTGTGCACGTCTCTATATGACTGTACATGATTTTTTACATAAATGTATGTATAGTGCTTGTAAAAGGTTAGGTATATGGGATCTTTGCTACTAATTTTAATGAGTACTATCTCGAGAAACCGAGTTTTCCCAGATATTTGTTATATACCAAAAGTTGAGCCATCTCAAGCGCTATATGGCATTGAGTGACTATCAAAATCGTTAGAGCCATTTTTAGAAACTTCAAAAATTAAAAAAAAAACTAATTTTAATTAAAAAATTTTAAATATTTTATTTAGATAAATTATGTCAAGGCAAAGCAATTATCATTTCAAAATACCTTTCAAAGGACATATAGCACTTTTCTGTAGCTTTAGTCGTTTAGAAGTTATGGGTGCGGGAAATCTGGCTTTTTTAGCTGTTTTCCCGCCAAAATAGCGCTAAACCCAAAAAGTCGTAGAACAAAAAATGTTTAGCTCGAGCTGTTTAATAAAATAAAAGTGGTTCCAGGATTCTAAAACAAAACTAGTGGGAAAGCTACCGTCGAGTGTGACCGACTGTGAGATACCCGGTACCAAAAGTATTGTGGGTTAAATTAAATTAGACATGAACATGGAAAAAAGAAAATGTTGAGAAATGAAGACAAAAGTTGCTAAAAACATGTTGGGCAACACCCAAAAATAACAAATGTTGCTAGGGATATGTTGCGCAACACGCACTGACATTCTCTCTCAAAAGCTATGTGCTTAGACACCCGGAAAGTATTCCTGAGCGAGAGGGTGACTATTGACCTCTTCTTGACTCAATGCTGCGGAACCCTTTTCGAGTGTCTGAGTTCTTAGCTTTTGAGAGAGAGAAGAAGAATAAGCATACACAGAAACTTTATTGTTTAATA